>JAULBU010061392.1:0-11524 GCA_032358235.1 Odonthalia washingtoniensis | reverse complement strand
TTTTCATTCAGAAAAAAATTGGTTACACCGGCGCGCTTTTCCTGATTTCCCGTTTTCTGTCTCCACCAATGACGGAAAATTTGACCAGCAGTGTCGTTTACTACCTCTGATTGTAGTTTTTTGAAACTGGCACCTATACCAATTTACAGAAATAAGGGCTTTCATACAGTACAGTTCGGTCACTTCCCGTACTCAGAGTAGGTACCGGTACTAGTGCAATCACACGTTCGATTTTTTTCATGCACAAATCGTATATCAATTTCGTTACAGCAGTGTCATAATTTTTCGTCACCGATGTTGTACGCTTTCGCAATGCAGTGCAGTACCAGTTGCCTCCAATTCGGCTACCCTTACAAAAAAAAAAGTTACACTACAATTACTGTTACATGCTTCGTTTTACGTGGCATAATTTGACTGGCTCGTGTACGAACAAATTTACCTCTCGCTTTACTTTCTAACTTTTCCCAGTCTCGAGAAAGTTTCTGACAGGGGTCACTTGGACCACTTTGATACTATAGACGCCGACCTCAGACCATGTTCCCTACGTCCCGCCAAAGAAAGAGACCACTTTCCCCGATAATTTTCTCCCCTCTTTAACGTACAATTTTCCGTTTTTGAATCGACAGTGCCATTACACTAGCGTAAAAAAGGGTACGGGGTAATCGGTCATAGGGTTATTACATAAAGTATTTGTTAAAACAGGTGTTTTATGTAATAACCCTATGACCGATTCCCCCCTACCGTACAGTTGCTATGGGGCAAAAAATCTAAAATTTCATAGGGTTGTTCCGTAAAACATCTATTTTTAAAAAAAAGAACATAATTCAATAATTCAATTATTAAACTACTGTACTTTCATTTTGCTCTCCGCTTCTGTAACTTGCTGTATAGTGTTTTGCTGTGATCTCCTAGTGTTCGCGTGTGGTTTGTACAAAAAAAAAAAGAGAATAGCTTTGGGACTGTAACCAGCCACAGACATCGTGCCAGCGGGTCACAGGACGCACGACGATTACACAAAGAAGTGGCCATAGTTCCAACTCCCGATCCACGTCGTTTGCTTTTCTCATACAGGTCTAGAGCATCCCCGAGCATCTCTTAGTGTGTAGACATTGGATTTCAACTGTTTGAGTTGAAACTCAACTCATGGCACGCACCCGTGACTAAAGTTCTTTTTGACGGATGTTTTAATTGGAATGGTGTTGAGTTTGTTCCATTCAAACAAGTAAAAGAATATACCGTACTACTCAGTGTCACACTACTACCATTTCTTTCCGATTGTTTATTAAAACACTGTCTCGCCATTGCTCAACCACACATTCTTGTCAATAGAGTTACTCCATCTTGTGTTTCGGCCTCTGCCATCAACACCAGTATACTTTTAGGGCGAAATGAGCGGTGAAGAATGGCAAACTGGAATAACGTCTTCAGTTCTCAGCCACTCCAGCCCGAAGGCATACTGAATGTTTTAGAAGTGGTCGAAACATTTTCGGTGAAATGTGTGATAGGTGGTCAATTAAGAGGTTGTCGGATCGATTTAATAAATATGTCGTTAATAGTACCATCATTCAGAATATAGATTTTGTGGTCGATTGTAGATTGTGAAGTGGAGATGTTGGAAAGACCATCGTGATCCTATCTGGCAGAATGAATAAAAAAATTGAATAGGGAGTAAATTTTTGTAGTTATTATTCGGAAACGTGTAAGGAAAATAACGAATAAATAAATTTTGCCACATTTTGAAAAGCAATTTTGGATTGGAAGAAAAAATGGTATATGTGCAGGAAATGGGTAATGATTTGAGGTATGCAGATCGTAAGGGGAAAAGGAGGGAAATATATATTTTGACTGAGTTGGAATTCTTTCATGTCCCTTTTTTTTATTACTTTCCGAATAGTGAGAACTTTATATTATATTAATTTCTGAAAGATGACGTAGTCACGGCGAGCGTCGGCCAGAACAATACAGATGGGAATTGAATGGTTGCGAGGACATCGTACGCAATTGGCGGTGCGAATGAACAGAAAAGGGCGACGCTCAACACCTTTCGGCTGTAATGGCGTCCCGGACGTCGGGGGCGATGAAGTTATGAATATATCGACCATGCAGGCAAGCGAAGACCGACTTCAGACAAATAAAAGTAAGGAAGAAGCACATAAGATCTCCCACCTTCAACCTTTCGTCGTACTCCGACCACCTCTGTTGACATGATTTCCGGTTCCGCGTAAATGACATTTACAAAATTGCGAAGCTGCTGCAATTGCCGGGCGGAAAACGCGGCCGAGGGCGTACGTATGCGACGAAATCACGTCATGTTGCATTGTGTCGAAAAGAATGGTCATCCGGTGTAACTGGATGGACCTGGAGGTTTTATTTGGAATGCCCAGTCCCGCGCAGAGTGAAATATTCTGGGAAACCACCGAGGAAGTTTAAAGTCCCTACGGACACCTCGTGAAAACTTTCAAATCCAATTTTATGCGGGGAAGGGCACCGTTGTATGCGGAACGTGTTTGTACGAAGGGTGCATTTTTCATCCACGCAAAATGTAGGTGTGATCGGTAAAATTGGAAAAGACAAAAAACTTAAACACGCCGGCGGAACAAAAATGTGCACGGAAAGTTTTTGGAAAGTCGACCATGCACCACAACTAATCAACAACAGAGGCTTTTTTTTTACCACATGTTCTGAAATTACCCATTTCACGGGGCATTATCCGTCCCTGTATAGCCACTTGTGAATTGGCTGCTGTCATCACTTGTCGATATTTCTGCCATGTCGTTTACACCGATGCCGCAAAATAACCCTAACTTACCCATTTCACCATTTCCAAAACCGTCTATTAATGATTATGAACGTATATATATACCAGCAATGTGGCCATCTGTGTCCGTTTCTGGAAATCGTAGTGAATCCGATCAAATTGTGTGCTAATTTTACTTTTACCACCGGATAATTACGAAATGCGTGCGAAATTAGAGTATTCCACAGATTCCAGATTATGTGTCTAAAACATTCAATTAGCTTGCTGACTACATATGTAATTTTACAGACATGTAATAACCCAATAAAAATTCAAGAAATATTTCGGTTTAAGTCATTAATTAGATTATTATTGGTGACCATTACAACCCTAATTTCTCAATCATTGATTGATTGATTTTGTTTTCAATAGAATTCAACCCTACCTGGTCGATGTCAGAGAGTATATCCACACATCGATCTGGTCACTTATCCCTGATAAGGACTCTTGTGTCTGTTCCATTATAGCTGCGAATATCGGTAAGAAATACGGAATGAAGTAAAAGCGAAACCCGGACATTGATATTTAAAATACATAAACATCGGCGTTGATGGTTCGTTGGGGATTGTACCGTAATGTTTAATCCGCACAAAACATTAAGCTTAATTAATGTTCGGGATTCTCCAAAAACTTCATAAGTTCGACATTAATTACAAATATTCATCAGTCGGACCTTCTTAGAATTTCAAATGTTCGGAAGTTTAGACTTTACAAGTTCGCGAGAAGGCGACAGTCCAACTTTGGACTTCGGACTAGATCAATTACGAGTTACTGTATTTTGGAGAAACAAACGATGTATGGTGGCACTTGTGCCAGAGTACAGTATAAGTTTCCCCTTCAAACGGCTCGAACTCAGTCAATAGGGGATTTTGGAAGGCGAGTGGTTAAATTGGGAGTAGTTACTTTCGGCACCGCGGGGCACCGGCGCAAGCCGTGGCAGAATATTACGACAAATAAGGGAAGTAGCCATTTCACGATTTGTTACTTTGAGGAAATAGCGAAGTCGATGTGGGTATTTCATAGGCCAAAACCGCCAAAAATGGCAAAAGAACCCCTCCGTTGTTGCATACTTCTGTTGCATGGCCGACCACATGGCCGACTTTCCAAAATTAAACGTAATTTAATAATTCACCGTCGTCTTTTTTTCCATTCCCTTTCCTTCCCTACTGTTCCAACTCTTCCCCGCGTAAAATCGTCATGTCTTCTTTCTTCCGACACGATAGCGAAATCCCAACCGCTGAAGTTCAAGTCGAACAGCTCATCGCACCCGTCGCGCTCAATACTACTGAAACGTCCGCGCTTGATACTACTGACGAAACAGTAATTGAAACAATTTTTCAAACTCCCACCGCTGGCGAAAACTCATTTCCTTCCCCACCACCTCCCCCGTTGAAGCCGACTTCGGCATCACGTGCACTATCATCTCGGAGGAGGAGGAGGTATTGTTTTGATGCGGCTGAAGATTTGACATTACTATGATGTGTTGCGCATACAGGAGCGCATATTGCACGGTGGGGTCAGACAGATGCATCATTAGATGTTGTAATGACAAAGATTTTTGAAAAGATGCCTTCATCTTCATCCAACAAATCGATTAGACCAAAAAAAATGACGATGTTCAAGCGATACCGGCGGCAGACCCAGAAAAGGCGGGAAGAGGCGGGAGCCAACATAGAAGCGTATGGTATAGCAGAGGTGAATACTGAGGCGGACGAAAGTTTGGATGATATGATTCTTTAAACGAAGGAAAACGGAGAAAAAGAAAAGCTGAAGCGGAGGAATCACAGGAAAGGGGAGGGGGTGGAATTGATGGATTCAGAGGATATTATATTAGAGTTCAATGTTAGGCGACGTTGAAGTGTGAATTTAGATGATGGTGACTATGATATGGAATAAGAGGTAGGTGGTAGTGAAGGTACACTATCCTCGTCCTGGAAAAGAGGAGGAGGAACATAGAAGAAGATTATGATGAAGGAGTAAAGCAGTCGCTAGAGGAAACGTAAGCCATGCGGCAGAAACTGGAGGTGGAAAAGGTAAAATTGAAAAGAGAAAAATATGAATTGGATAATTACCTACTGTCAACTGAGAAGGAACGGATGGCTAGTGGGAATGAGAGATTTCTCAAACTCGTCGAGAAAAATGAGCGTCGTCTGGAAATTGAGCAGAGGCAGTTGTATATAAATGCCTTGGAGGGAAGAGGTACTGCACAAGAACGTTCAAAGTTTGTTGACGTGCTGGCGATATTAGATGAATAATTGAAGAAGTAGCAGATGCCCAGTACGGTTTTTTTAAATTTAATTTGTTTTGCTTACCCGGTCGAGTTTAATGCCCCTCGTTTATAGGTTTACCCCCATGCAGGTTGCGAAAATATTCATATTTTCGGATAAATGTATATGACGACGTAGGTAGCCAGCGAAATCAGCTCCTAAGATAGAAAGTGAATCGAACACATATAAATCGCTCTGGGTCGACAAGTAAAATCCAAAGAGTGCGACTGATATCGTTGGAAACAAAACGGTAATCTCAGATTTGCGCGATTGGTAAGACGGATGGCTTGATAAGTTTTTGCTCTTTGATGGGTATAGTAAGATGTTAACTGATCGAATAGATATGGACCAAGCTGCTGTGATGCTTGCTAGAACACCTGGTATCGGACAAATGTCTGCTGCTCACACTGTTTGCCATGAGGCTGGCTATGAACCTCACGAATTTAATGAATCAGATGTACGTAACAAAGCGAGTTTGACGTATCTTGCGGAGTCAGTCATGTTCAGGAATTCTCTGTGTCGCTACCTAAAGATTGGTGGACATGGTGGCAAAGGAGGAAGTAAGAGATTTTGCAATGGCCAAGTCCTTATCATGGATGAAGTTGATGGACTGAGTGGTGGTGACCGTTGTGGAAGTCAAGAACTGATTCGAATGATAAAAAACCCAGGTTCCTATTATTTGTATTGCTAATGACGACACTGCATCTAACAGGTGTTCGTTGGCAAACAACTGTTTCAAACTGAAATTCTGTGGGACCACTGAAAACACTGTTTCAAAGCATTTGGAAGCACTTGAACGTCACGAGGGCTTCCATGCCATGCAGAATCAGGTGCTATGGAAGCTTTCGGAAGGTTACAATGGCGATATTCGTCAAATGATCAATGTACTCCAGTCTTGGCGTGTATCATCGCCATCACTTTCGTTCACAATGTGAAAGGTCGTTTGGACATTGAGTGCAGGAAAGTAGTAAAAAAGTCAATTTTTGAGGTGTCGTTGTCGTTTTTCAAACCTGGTTCAAATGGGACGATGAATTCACTGATGGCACGCACTGAGAATTACTTTGCAGACTCGGAACTCGTTCCATTATTCGTGCATGAGAACTATATCAACTCAATGAGTGCATAATATTCATTGGATGCACTGGAAGACGCCGCATAAAGCATAGAGGAAATAGATATTTGAAATTTGATCGTGCGCAGTGAGCAGCGCTGGGAGCTGATGACCTCCTGTGTGGTGATGAGTGCGTTTACACCAGGGTGTTTGGTGGCTGGAGGTCTGAAGTCACAGCCGATGTTTCCATCGTTTATTGGGAATATGTCCAAGGGAAACAAATGGAAGATGTTCATTCAAGGCTGGAGATGAAGGTACGAGCTGTAGTATCGACGACATCAGGGTCAACGAGTTCATTTAGATTGGATTATATTTCCGCGTTAACTACTTTTTTGGTATCACCGCTGATTTTAGCAGGTGCTGGTGGAATGGATCAGGTAGTGGAGAGATTAGAAGTCCATTACTTGGAACGAGATCCTGATTGGGAGGAAATTATGGAAGCAGGTGTGTACTGGAAGGGAAGAGGTCTACTGGAGTAGATCTTAACGGCTCTGAAGGCTGCATTTACTAGGAAGTAAAATTCAATGATACATGGAAGAAGCACGGTTACTGGAATGAAGGTCGTGTTTAAGGGAGCGGACGGGTCGCTATTGACGTCATCGCGCAAAGAAGAGAATGAAGCTATTGGGATTCTGGATGATGAGGAAGGTGAGGGCGAGGAGCTTGGTGTGAAGAAAAGTCGAAGTGGAAAGAACAAATCGACGAAGGGAAAAAGCCGACCGTCAACGTCTCCAGGAACTGGCTGCCGATCAAAGCCTTCCAATTCTTCGGGTACCCGTCATGGAAGCAGTGTTTCGAGCCGGCGTGGTAGCCGTCGAAGATAGAACTGCATCCAAAGTTGCGAGTCTCATGTTTGGAAACCAGACTCGGATTGGTTGGATGTATCAGCTCTCGAGTCTGCTTAGAAAGTTCTGTTAGAGCACCTGGGTTTGTGGATAGAGGTAAGAAGTAATAAATAACTGAGGAAAATGAAACGCGACGGACCTGTAGCTAAGTGTCGTCTTGTGGCGGCGCCGTTCTAATTACCGTGATGCTTCTTGTGCATCATTATCTGGAGCAGTTTCTCCTTAGCGATTCCATGTGAAAAATTTAAGCGCTGAATTGAAATGTTCAACAACTGCTTGAATCGCAACATTAGTATTAATCGTAGGAAAAGGGGGACGTTTTTTTTATTATTATTGAAAAAGGGGGGCGTTTAACAATCAAGATATGTGCTGAAACCGGAACTCTGTCAATCAAAGTATGCACCTACCTGTCCGCCATTTCCCAAACTTGTTTTAAAATTAAGAAGAACAGTAGACGCAGTGAACATTATAGAAATCAGTGCTTACCGAACGGTTAGGGAGCGGGCAAAGTCGTTTCGTGTCCAAATCTGCTTCAAATATTTGTAACTTCACTCTACCGCTTTGCGAATTTTAATCATTTCAGTATTGAGAATTTGCTGTTCCATTGTTGCTGTTAAACTGTCAACCCCGACCTGCCACCAAGGACGGAAGACGTATGATTTATCACTGAAGATGTGGAATTGCTCCCCATTTATATTGTGGCAGTCCCGCAATATATCACTTAACCCTCTCGCGCTCAATACGGGTTGGTCATGACTCCTCCCGACCTCCGGTCCATACAAAGAAAATACCAGACCGTCCAGCGTTGTGACAGTCTGATATATTAAGCACGACAGACGCTTCTGACCAGAGTAGCATGACCTTTTCTTTGAATAATGACCTCCAGGGCGCTCCATTCAAATATTAGTGCAGTCCATGAACCCTACATATTTTTCAAGCGGAGCGCCCTTTTCCCTAACATGTTCCGCGTACAGCGCAGCTAATTATCACATGAACACCTATTTAAAAGTTGTAACAAGATGGACGTGGTCGGAGACAAATTTTTCGGTAGTTTCCCAGAATATCTCGCTGAGACCTACACTACCAATACCGAACATAAGCTCAAGGTCCATCCAGTTGAATAGGGAGGCAAGTTGCGTTAGTACGATGAGACAAATGGTGATGTTGTCGCATACGTACCGGCTGCGTTTCGTCCTCCCGTTCGGTAAGCGTAATACTGCAGCAACATTCGAAATGTCTCCGATGCGAAGTGGATGTCGTGCAACGACATGCAGTCGGAATACCCCGTAGTGTTGAATATTGATGACCGGATTTGCATATTCCTAACGTTTAATTCTTTCACGTCCCTCGCCGTGTGTCCATACCTTTCGTAGAACCGTACTTTCATCATCGCCGGTGGTTTCAGACGCCATGATAGCAAATACTGTAATTACCTTTCGCTCCCTTGCCCGCCCTATCGCATATTTCGTTCTGCGCACCATCTTCGCATGTCCCGTTATTTCGACAGATTGTAGTCCCTTCCCGCTATCAAAAAATCGTTTGAAAAATACCTCTGTCTTTTTTTTCAATTTTTTCCCTCACTTTTTTAACTCACCTGTTTCAATACCTTCTCATATTGCCACTTTCCCTCGGAATTGCCATTTTCCATAACACAACTCTAAGAAATGGCAAAATATTTTCAGTTGCTATTTTTATTACACGTTTCCAAAATTTAGCCACATTTAAGTGCCCATAAATTATCCACTCTCCGTTTTCAAAAATGCTCTAATCTAGTACTCGTAACAGTTATGAGAATAACGTCTTGGAGACGTTATTCTCAAAACTGGTTTGAGTTGTCCACTGTGGAGTACCCAAGTGCACTTCGGAGTACCCAAGTAGAATCATATGTTCTTTATATATGTACAACTTTTCTCTAGTGTCTAATCCACTGAATAAAACGAATACACAAGCTATTATAATATTTACTCGATCGTTCAAATTGATAGAAATACTTCTCAAAGTGAGAGATTTCAAACAATCGCAATTAAGTAAATCGATAACTTACAACTACTTCGTTGTTAACAAATAACCAAAGTAGTACATTAAATTTCACGAAGGAGACTGCATTTTTTATTGTACTACCGACAAAGCCTGTGCAGTAGTGTACCAGAAACTCAGAAACTACACAATATATACCAATCCTTTCTGTGATGACCAACGATACGATCCAAACTTTCAACAATTACAAATCGGGTGAAAAGAAAAGACACGGAAATGAGCATAGAAAGCAACCAATCTAAACGTTCATTAACAAACGTAGAACTATGCCAAACTCGTGAGAAATGTCTCAGTCGCCATCAGATACCCATCCAACACCCAAAAATGTCCCGAAGGAGACAGAAGAACAGCTCAAAAAACCAGGAGTCCAAAATAGCACCAACCCCGAAACGGTTTCCACTCCGACAAATGAAGCATTGAGCATTCAAAACTTCACCGTCGACACAGACCACAACATAGCACCCACCGTCAAAATCTTCCTTGGCGTGATGAACAATGGAAATACATGGAAAGAATTTAGGAAGGAGTTCATCCAACACCCTGATAAAGCAACGATCATATCAGAATCACGTCAACTTGACAAATCCATCTACCGACGACTACGGTCCATATGTCAAAAATCCAAAAACGCTGCCACTCCTCATCAGTAAGAAGAAAAGCGCAAGTAGAAATTGATATCATCCACGCTCGATGGAAACAGAACCCATATCTTGTAGTAGAATGCTACTACAACATCAACACTACAATTGTGAACTACCGCCGTTCAGTGAGAAAGGAAGAACTCACAACTCAAACTATCTCTTCAGCACCACCTCTACCTCCAGCAACGCCATTTATTCTATCATTTTTGTTTCTAAATGAAGAGAGAACTTCGGAAACACAGCTACCAGATACAATACCAAGGAATAGCTAATCAACAAACGTACCAACCCTACAAACCAATTAATATATCATCCAGGGCTATGAACCTCATCACTAGCTGCAAAAAATGCTTTAAATAGTCAACATATGTATCCACCCAGAAACAATACTATTATGATCTACCTTACCCTACTAATAAAGCGGACCCACCTCAGCAATATAAAGAATCTCAGTCATTATATGCCATCCAAAACTATCATCAAAAGTATCACCAACACCTTCAACTCTTTCAACCAGTACTAGAATATCCTGAAAACCTCAACGTCCAGCTAGAAAACCAGGAACGAATAAATCAAACGGACAGGGAACAGAAAAATCCCAGAGCCTTCCCACTGGACTCATCCACTAAGAAACGAAGCTGCAAATATATAAAATCATGCAACGAGAATAACAGATATGCAGTACCAAAACATGAGGAATCGTAAAACATCAACCAACGCGGTAGGAGAAGCACCGAATAAAAGAACAGAACGCAGAAATAAATCAGAGGTTCAATAAAACAGCTGTTGGTACATTGAGAGGGATGAAAGAACTACTATGAGACAGGAGCATGAAGTTCATCCAAATTTTATTAATCTTGACAGGATCAAGAATATGAGGAGAAACAGGAACACAGTACCTCCTGAAATTGGTCCCAATCCAGGAATACGGAATAGAGTTCTCGACAAAAACCAACCAGTACATTGTAACGACCCCAGTACCGACTCAAACTAGCCAAACCAGTATCATGCCAATGACTGCTATCAGACACCAAGCCGACCTAAAACCTACAAAAAACCGTTTTAGCAATGAGAAGGCTAATTATCTATATCTACAAAAAACAGCAAGAAAAATTATCTCGGATAGATTCTGGAAGACTGGATCCAACATGGTTATGACTTCTTAGATCTATGTGATCACCCCGACGTCTCTGAAGATCACGGATGAGACCGTACAGATCACTACAATGAGATGGAAGGTCTTGGTAGGAAGTCAACAGGAACTTCTCCAAATTATTCCTAACAGCAAAAAGAAGAGAGTAGTACCCCACCCAACGTGAATTGGGGGATACCGGGTAAGATTGAGGTCGGTGGAGTGAGCGTAATAGATCGACCCGACGGTGGACTATAAATAACGTCGCAAAAGAAAGGGAGGGTTTTCTGATGATCGCGTGCCTCAAACAGACAGTGGAGCCTTTCGGAGATTGCGCACATGGGATAACACTGGCAGATCGTCATCAACCTGCCGAACGTTTAGTTTGGGATGGTAGTTGGTTCACCGCCTTTGTTCGTGTTAGTGCGAATGTTGGAGGATACGCTGGTTACCCCGGAAAACATGCCCGTCTAGTTGGTGCCCAGTTGGCGCCGACGAGACGGAAATTATTTTCTAAAGACTGATGGTGCTTACAGATCTGTAGACCGAAGTCTACAGATGTATAAGCAAGACACGTGGTAGAAGGGAAGAAAGGGGAAAACACGTGTCAAAAATAGGGAATACAGAGGGAAAAATGACGGACGTAAAGGGAGGAGAGATGGAGTTGAAAGACACAATTAGTGTGTGTTAACCA
>JAULBU010061381.1:0-11524 GCA_032358235.1 Odonthalia washingtoniensis | reverse complement strand
TTTTATTGTTAGGTCCACTACCCTCTCTGCCGAGATTGGAGCCAGTTCCGCGATTCTATTGATCAGTCCAAGTATAGCTTCTTCTTCACCTTCTCCATTCTCCATAAATTATTCTACTCGTAAGGATGTCAGCTTCTTCTAGTCGCGTTCTCTTCTTGTCGTGGTGAGGAAAATCTTGAGTAATATCTCATTTATCTCCTTCCACGACGTTCCTTCTTTGTGAGATTTTGGTATTGTATTAGTTCCTTCCTTTTCAGCGTGACTCGAAGGTGTTCAATTTGATGATCCTCTTGCCGATCCAGACGGTGGCACAGTTCCAGTAAATCATTCCTATGTGTAATCCAGCTCTCCACAATCGTCCCATGATAGTGATTTTTGATGGTTTTTGTGTAGATTGAGAGAACTGTCTTACTTACGGATAGAACGAGTTCCTCAATGTTACGCGGTCGGTACTGCTAATATGGACCAAAACGTTATGCTAGTGAGTTCGGATCTCTGAGTCCTTACTTTGGTTCGTGGTGGTGGATTTCCTCCGTCAATCCTGCTTTGCCAAATGTTACGTTCGCGCGTCTGTCTTGGTGGACGTAGTTGATGTTTGTATTAGATGTTGTTCTATCTTCTGTTTTTCTTCTCGTCTGGTGGATTCTGCCGTGTTTATGCTCGGTGTGTGAGTTCGCAGTCTCTCGTCTTGTGAGACTGGAGCTATTTCGTGCTCTTGTGGGACTGGTTCTGGTGTTCTATGTCGTTTTCTAATGGTGTTTTTGTTCGGGATGGCTGCTCTGTTTGTGTCTGGAGGTCGTCCGCTGGTTTTGTTTGTGACTTTTCCATTACTAGTGCATCGCCGAACTGTTATTGAGTTTGGAAGTTCTGTTTTTGGACTGGGAGATAAGTTTGGGATTGAGGGGAGTAAATTGGAAATCCTTGGAATTTCTGGAAAGGTTGGTATGTCTGATCGTATAGTTGCTGCTTCTGGAGGCAAGAATGATTTTGTTGCATGGATAATGGTGGGTTTTAGATTTTCTGTTGATAAAAGGGGTGGTTTGGTGTGGAAATGCTGGTGAATGAGGAGGTGGATAGAAGGGTTGATGTTGGATTGGAAAATTGTATTGGCGAGGATTTGGAAAGAAGGTATTTTGATGTGATTCTGCCGATGGGGTGGTTATTGGTGTTTCTTTGGCTTTGTTGGTCGGTTCGTTTAATTTTGTAAATGTAATAGGACGCGTGGGTGGCGGCGGAAGATTCTTGTGGGTGGGGGTGCCTTTAAAAGTATGATTCTAGATGTTTCTTTGGGAGGTAAAGTATTTTTTGCTGGTTTTGTGGTTTCTGTCATGTCGTCTCTTGCTGATCTTCTGTAGTTGAGTATTTTCTTCTTTATTTAGTAGTATCTTTCAACTATTGGTTGCGTTTGTTAATTCCAGATTGCGTGGATGAATTTTATCGCCACGTGCGCGTTTGTTGAAACGGACTAAATTTTGCAGTTGATATCGAGGTGCTCAAGGATTGATCAATTTCGTCGGTAGATATTCGTGTTCTTTTGATGGGATTAAGAAATTAATTTCCCTATGTCGAGGTGCTGGATGAGCTCCTTTCGAAATTATTCACCCTTCTTTCTGGTACCGATTGCATCTCGGAGTACTGAGACGGTTGATGCAATGCTGGGGTCGCTTATTTCGATGAGGTTGAGCGTCGAGAGCGGAAAGTTGTCAGAAGCGGGAACTGTTAAGGTGTTGGCGCTTTCGTTGACACTCTCTTGGCTTTTATGCTCGTCTGTTGAGGCTGATTCCGGCATTTCGTCGTTGTCTGTTGGTGATTGAGTCGTTTCTGGGAATGTTGAAATACTGTTTCGATTGTTCTATTGATTCTTTTTGTTGGTTTTATGCGTTTTCGCATTTTTTTAGGATTTACGCGTTTGGTCTTGTACTGGTAGAATATTTGGACTATTTATTGTTGAGTTCCGGAGTTTGTCAAGTGTGCTACTGGACAGACTCCGTCGGTATTACACTGGAAAAAGGCGGGCTCCCTCTTGTAATTGATTGTATTACTATGGTTGTTTTCTAACAACGAAGCAGTTTGAAAGTTGAGTTATTGGTTCACTTAATCGCGATTGTTGAAAATCTCTAACTTGAGAGTCATTTCTGGCAATTGGTACGATCGTGTAGAATATGTTATAACTTGTCTGTACCTTTTTCACTGAGGGAGTAAAAATGTGAGGATGGAACTTCTTATATATGTTAGAAGTAGTTTCGTGCCCATTCTACTCTGAATAATCCAAAGTGGACAAGTCATCATAATTGAAAAGAGTATCGACCTGTTCAATAGAGCTCAAGCCCTTTGGGAGGGAATCTACTGTAATCGAGCACCAGTGCCAGAATGTGGCTCTGCCGAGGATAGTAATGATTAGCGGCGGAATTTGGGATTGAATTAGCGGCTCCTTGCGAACTTGTAGAATTGTCAGTTTCGGATGATTGGACTTCTCGCGAAGTCGATCACCAAAACAGTTTTCCTGAAACAAATAATTTTATTTTTAATTTCTCTGTGCCGAATTATTTTATTATCAAAAAAGAAAATTAATTAAAAATATAATTTTAAGACCCTATGTGTGAAACGCATGCGCCGTTTCGGCGCTATAGTTTTAGTGTTCCGTTCTCTACAATTTGTGTGCTGTTGTCAACAGTTCCGGTTTCCACCACACCAATATCAAACATTCCCGCCCTGTTACCGTCTTCCTCACCCGTAAATTGAACTTTTTGCATATTTGAGTTGTTTGCTGCTTTTTGCAGCTTCTTTTCAGTGTGAAGAGGTGTGCTGGTTGCAGGAAGACACGTGATGAAAAAAATCAAGTCCTGCAAGGTCGCAGCATTTTTTTTGGACGAAGCAACTTACGGTGGGGTACATGAAAACGTTTAATGCCTATTGGCTAATTATAAACACTCATAAAAATAATTTTTTCCCATTATTTTCATTTAATTTGGTAGTGAATCACCTGTGGCTAAATCGCGTTTTTAATAAAAAACTCACTCACAAAATGACAAAATTTTGCATTGTCACCCTACACACCCCGTCTTTGCACATGTACACTTACTTACATTTTAATGAATTCACTATTCCAATACTCCTGATTATATTATTATACTATTCTACATTTCCACTCTAGTATTGAAATTATTGAAAAACTCAACGCCTCCTAACTAGAAATGCTCTTAAATGATCCACGTTTTCAATTCTTAGCCTTGTTCCCCAGGTGTGTACATGTCAATAAAGTGTCTTACAGTGCAGCTTCGGCCTAGCAAACAAAGTTGCTGGGACTGTAGGTGTAGGCTACAATTGGCGTGATAGGGAACGGTGGAGCCGAAGCTTTCCTGATGGCGATCATCTAGGCTGCGGTGGGTAGTTTCTTAAAGTAGATCTTGGTGACAACTTTACTTGATAGAAAAATTCAGGTGAACTACTTTCCACTGGGTGGAGGTTGAAAAGTCCAGTTAAGTAGACGGCCACACAACTCAGTTCGTAGGAGGAGTCGAATGTAATTAATATAACACTCGTGTACTAGAGTGCACGTATGTAAACGAGAATATAGTACTGTAGATTATTACTCCCCCCATTCGAGTAACATTACTTGACATATAGAAGTCCTATATAAGAATGTTCTGAACGATAGAATTAGGAAAGAGGGTTAAAAGGGAGGAAGAAAAAGAAAAAAAAAGAGAGAGGGAAAAGAAAAAAAGGAGAAGGCAGAGAAAAGGAAACGAACAAAACCAAATAGGAAGAGAGAAGGGGAAGAATAGAAGGAAGAAAGGATAAACCTAATCAAAACAAAAAAAGTTAGGAAAAAAATAGTTGTGTGAGAGTGGTAGTCCTGTGTTGACGGCTAGAGAAAAGAAAACCGAAGCGGGGATAGCTCCGGTGAATCCCTTTCCTTCAGTGAGTATTGATCAGTCACCGTCATTATGATAGATGAAATCAGTATCGGACGAGTCGTATGTGGAAATGGGAAGCCGGACCGTAGTGGAATTGTACTGAAATAATTCTTGGTTTATGGTTCATCGTGTAGGTTTTGAGGAAACGGGAGTTTTCATCCAATTGACATAGCATCCCTAAAATTGTTCCCATCAATTTCTAAAGTAAGACTATCATCCAAAAAATACACGTGTAGTAAGAAAAGGGGTTTAAAAGACAACTAAGCGGTCCACACAGCAAAAGGAGGTGTTTGAAAATCAGAAAAGGGTAGACATGTTGAAGAAGAAGTTGAAAAAAAGGTGGTGAACCAGTGGATATTGGAAGGCCCGGTGCGAGGGGTAAAATAGATGGTGTAGAGAATTGGACTGTACGCGAATATGGGAAAGTGTTGGGGTCAGGAAATGATGTTTCATGTTTGTTTGCTGCCATAATTAATGCAGTAGCCGAATTGAGGGGTATTGAGCAGGCTGAGAAAGCATGAGAAAGTATTGAGGATATTGAATTGAAGTCTGTTGCAGGTGCAAATGTTGTGGTTCATAAGTTAGGGATACACGTGGAGGTGAGAAAGGTCAAAATGAAGAACATGGATTCGTTTTAGTGGTTGAACTGTCAGAAGAGAGGTATATATATTGTGCGATTAGTTGCGGATAATAAAGTCGATCAATGTGTATTTGTAAATTCAAGGGAGAGGCTAATAATCGATAGCGTGGAGTTCTGGCCGTTGAAATTGTTTTTGGAGGTATTATGTGTGGTGGAACAGATATGGAAGGGTTACGTGTTGTGGAGGTGAGAGAGTTGGTTAAACAAGTATCTAAGAATAAAAAGAGAAAGAGGAATGAGATAGTTGATTTCGATGGTAATGATGAGTTGATTGAGATAATAGATTAGAAAATAAACCAATTTATCAGTTTTTTTCAGGGCGAACTATCCATTGTTCTGGAATTATTTACAATTTTCCAGGTAAAGACTCGCGTATGTTGGATTGGTTCATTGTTTTGGTGAGACCATCAGCTATATTTGCACCAGATCGAATGAATTAAATATATCAGATATGTCTTGAAGAATAAAACCTTCACGGGCAGCTTCAATGCCCAACATAATATGACATTCAGACGTCTTAGAGCCCTTCGAGATTACATCAAATAGCGACTTGTTGTCTGTAAATAGAGATACTGTAATAGATGCAGTAGGTTGAAGTGTGCGAATTTCACGTGATAGTGAGTATGCGACTTCAAACATGTCGCTGAAATCTAATAACTTCCCACCAAGAACGGAACAAATTATTCGGCGAGCCTTGTAAGACTTGAAGTAGATTGGTGTGGCATTATTGAATTTGTCAGCAAGGAAGATGATATAGCCGAGTTGAGTGGAGAGATCAGAATTGTTTGCGAATGAGGCATCTGAAAGTCCAATGATGCTGAGTGAGTCAATATTAAGTGGTGAGATTAGGACTTAGAGATGGTGCTTTCGGGTGTAGTCACAAACAAAGTTGAGGTGCTTGATTATCTTTTTCTTGTTTTCTATGAATGTATTCTCTGTAACTTGAAAGAATTTAGATACTTCGTATAAAACATCAGAAAGAGAGTGAGAAATCCAAGCCAGCTTCATTCTTGCTGACCTAAATTTGGAGAAGGAAGCGTCAGAAGGAAGCGGTTTGATGGTTCCAGGTAATGTGACTGATTCAGTTGAAGAACTGTAGGTAGAGAAGGATGACTTGATAGTTGAAAACTAGTGAATTTAGACTGAAGAGAGTCGTCTTCAGCCATTTCGAAGCGCTCATGGGTGCGTGCAGATACATTACGGAACTTGGAAGCTCTATAACGTATCATATCATCCACGTGAGAACCTGAGAGCCCGATTTCATGATTATCATCCATAAGGTGATAAATAGAAGGATTAGTTTTGAGGGAGGACATAGCAAGATATGTGTGGTGATGCTCATCAAGTGTTTTATACTAGAGATCTCCTGATTCACATATTCCATAAAGAGGTTTTAGAAGCTGAATAAATTCATCTGGTGCTAGTTCGAACTCTTGTGGTTCATTGCTAATGTATACTGCACAGGAAAGTGCATCCTCCGACTGAAGGTAAGCCTTACGAAAATCGGAAGTGCAAACTTCAAATCCATGTGATGCGGAGATAGAGCAGAAGGCGAATGAGAGATGGTTTCATAGTTTTTAAAGAGTGAACCATCATCTCCTTCAATTTATCTCGATGAGCACCAATTACAAAGCGAGCCTTGAATTTGATTTTTCCTTCATCGGTAGATTTTAGTGCAAGCACAAAACGACCAAGACAAACGTTAGAGTCTGCAGAAAGGTCTTCCTGTACGACAACTTTAAATTTCTTTCGACGCCGAAGGTCTTCAACTGCTTTCTACATGGCGGCATTCATCTCAAGGGGAGAACAGCGGGGGTCACGTGGATCCAATATCTTCGTTAAGTGAACATCGAGGGAAGCATTTTGATTCAGTTTGGATTTAAATTGATTGAAAGATGAATAAATTGATTGAAAGAAGTATTTCGATGTCTGCAACGGACTAAGATGAGGCTTCAACTGAGTGTAGTTGAAAGGCTTCTCACTGTTCTCAGTGATCTTTAAATGAGCCAGTTTTCGAGTGTTGTCAGTGTGAATGATTTCTTACGGACCAACCCATTCTCCAATGCGATTAGCTAAGAGCTTTTCGCGCCATACAAGCACTCGATCACAATGTTTGTAGGGAATGAGATCAGCAAGTGGTATCTGATGACTGAGCGCACGCTGAAGACGAAGCTTTGCCATATTCGAACCCATTTCTCTCGAGATTAATTTGCAGCGGCGGCACGTTCGGTGAGTTCTGGCCTTGGATCAATAGCTTCTCCCATTGCTCGGATCTGGGTTAATTCCCCAAAAATGAGAGAAGGTGGAACCAAACCTTCAGGGCCAAGTGTGTCATTCATCGCCTTGACTGACATTTCCAGTAGAAGTTCACGTTTGAAATATGGATAGGCAATTGAAAGCTTCCTGAAGGTTTAACGTAGTGGTTGACGATAGAGTTCTCCTATTCCTAGTGATTAATGAGAATCAACTCCGGTCTGAGATATATCTACATTGCATATACGTCCAAATGCAATGAACTGTTGAGAGAGAGGAACCTTGATTTACTAGAATATGGTTATGTAAGCCAGTGTATATAAGACACCAAACCTCAAGCAAAGTTTCCCATATTTGCTTCGTAGAAAGACTTAGTAGGAAACGAGCAGCGGAGAAGTGAGTTGATTCATCAACAAAATTAAGTATAGGGTCAGATCCAATGTACATGACATCTATCAGGACACGTTCGTTGAATATTGTTTGTTCCGAACCAAAAGAGACTCTGAATCGTTTGGGACAATTTTGAATAAACTGACAAGGGTCACAACGTGACATAATGTCTTGTAAACAGTCCTTGGTTTTGCTTGTTGCTTCATCTGGCTTAGCACGACGTATAAAGTTAAATAACTTGTCGGTTGTTGGTTGAAAGAATTTCTTGTGAAGCTTCTCGAGCTGTGGAAGAGAGTAGTCTGTTCGGAACAGGCAATCCTTTGATGCGTGAACGTGGTTGTCGAACCAATAGAGTGGGAAAATCCAATCATCCAGGGCGTATGTAGGTTCATGTGCGTTACCGTGGAAAACTGAGCGCTTGACTAGACGATTAAGAACTGTATCAGATGTGAGTTTCTCAAAGTAAATCATTTCAAGGCCAAGTAGAGCTGGTATCTCTACTTGTACCACATCCGAAGAAAAATGGATAGGGAGTTTCCCTGGAGGAGTAGCAAGGGTGAGAGTGATTGATCTAAGTGAGTGGACATTTGTGTCACCAAAACAAAAGCGGTTTTTCGAGTTGTGCAGTGGTGGAAGAGGTAGTTTTAGTTCATTGTATACGCGATGAAGTGTTGAGATACCAGTTACTGATCTAGGAGCACCAATATCAATACAAAGGAATAGAGATGAGTTGTGATTGTTGAAAGATTTTGAAAAGGAAGTGATGGAGAGAGTTGTGATACTGAATGTGTTATTTTCGGACGGTTTGGACAGTGGACGTCGTAATTTGAGTCTATGGCCAAGACAACTGGACATCATCAGGTCTAGGCAGCGTAAAAATCCGTTAGACCGGGGTCAGAAGTACTCAGGCGACTGATGTGGGGCGGTCTTCCATTCTGGTTATGGAATTGAGTTGATATATGATTAGTTGCAATAACTTCTTCAGCTTTTTCAACTGTATCATCCTCTCCAGATTGTTCTTTTGATCCGTCGTTTGCTTAATCAACACAAAGAGACTCGAATAGAGCAACATCATCTGTGTAGTTGGTTTTTGACTGATCGTTTTCATCTTCTTCTTCACCCTCCAAATTATTGATGAGATCTTGCATGAGATAACCAGCTGAACTGCCTTTTGTGAGACGGTTGCGAATTACGTCACGAACAGTAGAAGAGGAGCGGCATTCCCGACGGTAATGTCCATTTTTACCACATTTGAAGCACACAATGTCCTTAGAAGATGTTCGGCTGTTGAAATTAGGGTGCGAATGATTATTATATCGATTTTTTTGTCCAGAGCCATTGTTTTGTCTTGTGCGTTGGAATAGATTTCTTGGAAACATGCATCCATACTGTTGGAAATGAGTATCCAAGGATAAATTCTGTCCATTCTCCTCCGCAAGATTCAATCCTTCGCGGAGCGCAACACAAAGCGGTTGAAAGTAAAATTGGATGCAGAAAGTTGGGATATTGCTGTTTGGGCCCAGCTAATACCAAGTAATTCACGGCTAAGGCAGCGAATATTATGCTTCGCATCACAAAATGAAGGAGGAGCTTGTGGGATAAGGATATTTATCTGAGCAAGGAACTTCTCAAGTTCGATAGTCTGGTTGTTGGTCGATAATTGTTCCATTAATGAAGTTATACGAAGGTTGTCGAGCTCATCTTTAACTGCAGTTTGGTGGGGCGTGGAGTCACACTCGTTCTTCATCATCTTTACTATGCCTTGATATGATATGGTGCTATTGAAGTTGTCGAAGAAGAATTCTCGAACAGGTAAACAGAGAATTTTAATGAAATACATGGACTTCTCTTCCTTAGTGAGCTTGAATTGAACGTAACAAATGTCGTAATCGCAAATCATACGGTTGATAGACTGACATATTTCTCCTGTGAGGTATCGAACACGTAAATAGTTTACGACAGCCGTAGCGCGTCTTGTGGGATCATGGAAACTTTAGGTCTTGTCATATTGATCTTCCTCCGTGTTTGTGGGTGGAACGAGCTTATACTGTTCCCCAGCATTCTTCGTTATTGGAGGGTCAGATTTTTGCCACATATTTCGATATGGTTGAAAAGTCGGATCTGTTGCTGGAGACTATTTGTGTTCATCCATTTCACTATTACCAAAAGGCTCTGGTGCGGAATTATCATTGATAGTTGGTTGAGATGATGGAAACGATGTACTGAAAGTGAGATTATTGACTTCGTGAAGGTCTTGAAGCGTATTCATCATTCCTTCACGATCATTTGATCCAAAAATTACGTAACAGAATCACACGGAGAAACGTGCTTTACTGTGCTTTTTGGTTCTTTCATCAATAGTGGTCTTGAAATCTTGATCCATTTGGAAATCATTGTAGATACTAGCCACATCTCGAAGTAATTTTAGCGGGAAGTCAGCTGCTTGATAATTTTCATGGTTGAATATGAGACTTGGAGCGGAAAGCACCATCTGTACGACTTCTTTTATTTCTTCTAGATCACTTTCCTTGTCCACAATGTGGGGAAACATTTCTAGAATAGAAACAGAAACAGTCTTGATGATTGATGCAAAATGGGGTGGAAGGCGTTAGAAAGACGAAGAACGGTGTTGTTCGTTTCAGATGTCGTCGACGGTATCGTAATAGGTGCACGGGCAGGTGACGGAGGAGGTTGTACACTTGACGATGGAGATGCAGAAGTAGTGGTGTTGAGCACTGAAAGAAAACTTCACCAAATGCGGATTGTCAATAAAGTGTCTTACAGTGCAGCTTTGGCGTAGCAAACCAAGTTGCTGGGGTTGTGTGTGTATGCTACAATTGGCGGGGTAGAGAAGGGTGGAGCCGAAGCTTTGCTGATGGCGATCAGCTAGGCTGAGGTGGGTAGTTTCTTAAAGTAGAGCTGGGTGAGAAGTTTACTTGATAAAAAAGGTTCGAAAGTCACGTGTGTAAGCGAGAATACAGTACTGTAGGTTATCAGTATTTCATAAAACCAACGCCTAAATCATTCCCCATAAAGACACGCACCCCTAAACGCCCAAGTAAGGCGAGATCGCTACTGATGGTGTATTTTTCCTTAAAATTTAAGCGTCAAAATTTAATTTGCGTGCAGCAAGTGGGAGGAAGTGACTCCGATTCCCATCGTACCTCTTACAGCAATGCATAGTCAAGTGTGGTGCGTCGTCTAGTCCTTACGTTACACAATCCTTTTCACTCTTACTGTACACACACTGTGACGCACGTCATACAGTATGGTGTACCTTCATTATTGTATTATCAACACTGGACACGTAATCTCCGGTCATATCTCAAGCCGACACAGTGCCATGTGTATGCGTTGCTTTAAATGGGCCATGACATAAACAAATACATTGTAAAACATCTCATACACGTGTATGGCACTACAATAATACGCCAATATTATTGGCGATCATCATTGAGGCGCATTATTACTGTACCTGTTAAAGTAAATGAAGAAGCTGTCACCGAATTTTATTTTTATCTTTTTTAAAACTTCATCTTAACGCACCCATTGCCACCACCACCACCACTACCATCGACTCCGTCTTTACCCCTCCTCTTCCTCCTGCGTCCGTTAGCGACATCGTGTCCATCATCATCTACAAGGGAGCTATCCTTCAACCATGCAATGACAGCCGTCGCATTATCCTTCCCTCTTCTACGAATACCGACAGCTCTTCTCACGACATCTCTCGCGACATCCTGAGCATTCTTATGATTATGACGACCTCTTGCTACGACACGTCCAATTTCAGTATTCCTCATATATTTAGTAACGCCATCACTAACAACACACACCGCGATAACATTATCATCCATATCATCCATAGACCATTGACCAACATCGGGCACACTTGTATATAAATCAGGTCCGTATGGTATATTACCACATACTGGAAATGGAGTTATATTTCGATGTGCTTTCATATCATCATCACCTAAACCTCTAGTAACTTGAATGTAACCATTAATATATTTACCAATCACAATACCTCCATTTAATTCAACTCTCTCTCTTTCAATCGTATCACTTATTAAATGATCCGTTGTAAGTTGTTCACATTGTCCATTATTATGTATAAGTAAAGCTCTAGAATCTCCAACATTGACAGTATGAAGTTTACGTGAACTTTCTTCAATGAACACCATGCATAATGTAGTACCCGCATATAGACGTAAAGATGACGTTAATGATATTACAGACTTGTCTAGAGGAGCAATCGCAGATCGGAAAGTAGACTCGCAAGGTGAAGAAAATGATCGATGAGCAAGTAGATATGATGGTA
>JAULBU010061370.1:0-11524 GCA_032358235.1 Odonthalia washingtoniensis | reverse complement strand
TATTTGGTCGACAGTTACTGAAAAATGAATCAGATATAATGGCAATAGAAGAACAGATTTCTGCATTACAATTAATATTGAGATAACTCGAATCAATTAAATTGAAACTTAAAATATGTATAGGATATCCTCTCTGGGCATACTGTTGTTCTGAATTTTTCGAAGTATATTCTCCACTTCCTTTCAAATGTTGTTGGAGCTGAAAAGTTGTACAATAACGGTCGTGCCATACCTTGGGACAAGTTGACACCAACATGAAAGATTACCCTTTAATGTGTGTCAAGAGAGGCTATGTATGCAAATGAAGCCGGATCTCTAGGTTCGTCTATGAAAAATTCTAC
Organism: Odonthalia washingtoniensis; assembly: GCA_032358235.1. Lineage (NCBI taxonomy): Eukaryota > Rhodophyta > Florideophyceae > Ceramiales > Rhodomelaceae > Odonthalia > Odonthalia washingtoniensis. Next base: position 11,183 of record JAULBU010061370.1, on the reverse strand, counting down.
TATCAAAGATAACAAGTCCGGTTTGGGAGTTTTTGCAAAAATACTATTCCTACAGGTGTTCTTATTGGTCATTACTACGGAACTTTGGTTTGAGGAAATATCACTGGAAGCAATTCGCTTACGAAAACATTTGGTGAAGGTTTGTTGTTAGTAACTAAATATCAATTCTTGGAATACGCCGACAATTTGGATCATGTATTCACAGCCGATGATTGTTCGAAATATAAGTCTTGAATTGTAGCCCCTCCAAAGTCTGTTGCAAGGTACATAAATGATTTTCACTACCTGACAGGTGATAAAGCATCTCGTATGGACCGAAATTACAATCCAAGAACCGCAAATTGTGTCTTCCAGGAGAATAGAAGGTTGAAAACTGACTCAGCAGTATATTTGCACCAGGTTTTAGAGATCTGCGATTTAGTTCCTATTTCAAGTAGTGAAGAGTTTTTTCTTGATTGTGGTTCTAGCCATGTTCATCATGATGTTGCCGATTAGTACTTCCTGTTTCAATTTTTTGATCAATACAAATGTCACAGATATTGAATAACATAAACTAATATAAAAGATTCCATAATACTGTATCGATTGCATGACCGCCTTTCATTGTACAAGTAATAATATGTATGTTTTATTCTGAGAATATAACATCCTGTGGAATGACAGCTTGTCATGCTAAAAAAATAACTTACATATTGTTACTTGTACCATGACAGGCTGTCATTCTGAGAATATAACTGACATGTTATCACATGTGCCAGTATCTAAATCATATATATTTCTTATTCCTTTACGTTTTCTACAAATAAATAGAAATAGAAAGGAAAGGAAAAGATTATAATACATGAGCGCAATCGAAATGCATATCATCATAGAATCTTCTTCTTATCTTCTACTGTCTCATTCAGTGTAAGAATATATTTTTGCAATAGTGGCACGTGTCAAAACACCGAAAATTATCTCAATTTGTACTATCTACTAAACAAGTACGTAATGCTCATTTACATTTACATATCCGAACTATTATTGTTATTGTATAGTTTAATACTTCATATAATTTTCATCATTAAATGACGTATATTTCCCCAAATAATGTGGTGTAATATCTGTAACTGACATTGCATGTATGATTTACAACAGACAGTTGGTTCCATTATGATGTGACCAAGGAGCAATTTCAATTACTACAAGAAAACAGGGACAGTTCGCACAAACCATGCTTGTAAAACATTATCTCCCCTCACCTACCCGTATATTATTGTAACTAACAATAACATATAGGTAGGTGAGGGTGTAATCACTATGTAAACGGACGCACCTGTACTACAGGAGCCTCTCTTTTCAAAGTGACACTATATCCTCAACTATTTTCTACCCTTCCACACTTGGGGAAGAGAAAATGTGATAACTAGTAACTGAATCTCAGAGGTCATTACCGAAATATGAAAAACCATATCACCATTCTCGCCCTCGCAAGGGTTAGGAAATCATTTTCTGCTTCCCAAACTCCACAACGCCGCAAAATATTTCTTACATTTCCAAACTCCCCCAGCGTAGGAAGGTAGGAAATCTTTTTCCTTTACCCCTTGGGGACGGGAAATCTAACAAACATGAAATATAACAAGTCATTCCAACAACGAATTCTACCCAAAATTTGGAAATCAAGGTGAGCTTTAAGGATCTCGTAAGGGTCTGGAAGTGATGTTCTACTGCACAACCTCCACAAGATCGCAAAGGATTCCCTACCTTTTCACTCTTGGGGGAGAGAAAAAACATCAACCAATAACTAATAACTAATAACTAAATTTAACAAGACATTCAAACAAGTGATCCTACCCAAATATGAAAGACGTGATAAGTGTTTAAAATCTCAGAAGGGCCTTGATGTAATTTTGTGCTACCAAACCTCCACAAGATCGTAAACGATTTCCCACATTTCCACACTTGCGGATGGTGAAGAGAAAAACTAAAAAAAATTACTCGGCATGAAAAGGATAGGGAGAAAACATTATCAGCAATTGATGCAACGCCTCCCTCAAATAGACATTTCACATCCATTACAGGTACGTAAAATATTTATATTATAAAAACAATGCAACCTCGTCAAATTATCGTAACAGTAATTTACTCAGATAAAATTATTTATGTAAATGCCCCAACGACTTGTTGACAACTTAAACATGCACCGTACATGTTCAAGTTGTCACTACGTCATCGGGCACTTAAAATCATATCTTTTTAAAAATCCCTTTTATTTATCATTGTTTCTAATTGCCCAATGGGCATGTAACTGACACGTTCAGATCAATAATTTCTCACCTAAATATGAATCGGTCCTTCTCAGCTCTTCAATGTAGGAATTCATTACGTACACTAATTGCATTGATGGTGTCTTTCCTGCATTCATCTCTGACTTTTTGTATTGTTGGCGGTCATACATGCCCTGTTATTATCATTTTCTTGACGCAATTTTATAAACCTATTTTACAGAAATGCCCATAATCGCGGCCCACATAATGTTTTAGGATTAATTGCCGCAACTGCACGTAAATACACAACACTGAATGCCCGGCCTTCATAAAATTACGATATTTTGGACAATATCAATGCGCAGGGAAGGAACTATGATGGTTAAATGTCCAGCCTACGAATGATTCAACGCGGAAGTTCATATGGCCAAAACCTTGGAATGGTTCGCGTGTACATACACTCACTTTCACCTCTTGGAAGTAGGAATTCAGTTCCGTATACACAGAAGGAAGGGGTTTTCAGAAAAAGCAAGGTAGTACGCAAAATAATCTGGAATTATCCAGGTTAATGTTGAAAAATGAATTATTACCGTTTTTTAATTTTTGAAAGAACTGATCTGTTGGGTGAAACATCATGACAAAGAGAAAGAAGGGCTTTTCCGAAAAAGCAAGGTAGTTGTAAATTTACCTGGAATTAATCTCTGGGAAATGGTAATAAAAGAAGAATTGCGAACATTTTTTGAGATTCTTTTTCAGTCCCTTTCCTTTTCAGGCAGTGGGTCTTTCTATTTTCCCTATTGAAACAGTGCTAGGAGATAGGGTGTCTGGATCCATGAGGTGGGGCTATCACAGACATCTAGTATGGACTAGGCTTCGTCATTTTCACTGACCACATGGTGATGCTGAGTTTGGATTGGTCCTCTGCGATTTATCCCGCTTTGTTCAATACCTATACAATCCTCCTTTTATACTTCTTATGCTTGGGGCCAATAGGGTGGGGGATATCACATAGAATGAAAGAAACTTTGGCTTTATCATATTAATCTAATTGTGTTGCCCATTTTGGATTTGTCCTCTGAGGTGACTCCTAAGTACTGGATACTAACACCAAATATTTCTGTATAGGTTTTATAGTATCAAAGCTGTACAGCAGAATTTGGTGACAGTATTCACAACGACCAGTAGTCAGATTCCATGGGTGAAAACTTGTGACCCATGTACCCGGACTACTAGTCTGTACATTATCACCACATTGGTTTTTTAAAAAAATATATGGTGATCATATACACGAACATGTTTACATGGTCAAAAGAGACGGAGACGGTCCTCTTTATGAAATGTTTCACACCATAATTAATGCGTTCGTTCAATCTGATGACTATGACGTGGTGGGAGAAAAGTTAGACACTTTATGAAACGTTTACAGAATGTTGCAGTGAAATAATTTTCACCTGTTTACACAGCAGAACAAATAGCAAGCCTTTTGTTGAAAGACGTGCACAAAAAACCCGCTATTTCAACCTCCGGAATTTCATAAATAGTTGACGCGAAGGGAATGTACCGTCGGCAAACTTTTTATTGGTGCAACCGTTCCGTATTTATGACTCATGAATCACATTTCCAAAAACATGTACACTGTATGATCCAGAGACTGGTGACTTATGGGACATAGAAAGTGACAAAAGATACCCCAATTGGTTTACTTTCTTATCATCTATTGTGACAACTATATGCAGAGCCTGTCCATAAAATTGTCGGGTTATTGCATCACAGTCTTGTATTGTCACATTCGAAGCTGTTTTTTATAATGGAAACAATTATATCATCCCTACTCCTTCGGATTTTGAAGATTTTTAATTTTTGAAGATTTTAACAACTTGTTGAACTTTTGTAATTTTAGAATAAATGCTTTCAATCGATTTCATTTATTTCATCTATGCAATTCATCTCATCATTTAGAAATAATCTATCACATTCTTAGCTACTGCAATACCAATCTTCTCCCTAGCACAGAATGGATGTCCCCCAGTAGGTTATTTTCACAATCGTTTCAAAATTGAAAAAATATATCCAACCACAATGGTTACGAAACAATTTTCATGCAATACTAGTTATTGCACATATTCTACCAAAATATTGACTAATTTAAAAAAGCATTCAATACCATACAAGTACAAGGAAAGGCAACGATTACAACCCTCAGGAACGGTAACAATTTGTTGCAAATGTCGGTGGAAGGTGCCCCATCTGTTGTGATTAATGGGTCACCTACCGACACCAGCGAAATATATTACGTGCCATATACTAAATTCATCCCTGATGTAACAGACTGATCTATGCCTGCCCAGAACATGAGCGATGTATCATCTGTCGCAAACCAATTGTTGCCACTTTCAGATGACATATGTTCTTCTGCTGTCGAAAAGGTTATGCAGTTTCATCGAAAAGAATCTTTCAATGTATACATTGTCCGTAACGAAATAAGCAGTTTGAATCAATGGATATCAATTGTCGACAAAACAGTCATTCTAAGTCTAATTGAGCATGGTTTTCAAAATTTCTTTTGTTGGAATGTTACAGATATATAAATATAAAACAGCAACAACTTTTAAGTCGCATTCGTTAATCGGATATACCTTATATTTCATATCTATTAATAAATCTGGTGAAACAAGACGTTTCCTCCTATAACATAGTTATACTTTGGCTCGTTTCCTTTCTGTCGGCTCGTAAGGATCACAGTAACAGTAGAATGAAGAACAGTTTCCCTTCAAAGATGTTGCAGATATTGATGACAATGTTTCCATTGATGACCATGTATCACTGACTTCTTCGTCACGTGGAATAGATGATAATATGGGTTCTCTTCATAAAGCAATGACTATGATTTTTGAGCCGTTAGTAGAAAGTCTTTGGAATGTTTCCATGTTTTAACCAAAACCAATGTGACATGAGATTTTTTCCATGTTCTAGTATCATATTGCTAAAATATACCGGAAAGTGAAGCCATGTCAGAAGTTTTACAAAATTTTACAACATAACGTCGACGCGTGAGATGCCTAGAAACATTACAAGTATTCAAAAATGGAACGATGTTTGCACCCAGAACTTTTTCCTACGTCAATAGTTAGAGAAGTGGGTTTCTGATTTGTTAAAATCATCAACTTTAGCATCACCAGCACTACAGAAGAAGCTCCTACATAATAAGCAAAGTAAATAATGCAGTATATTACAACTGCTCTGTGGATCCCTTTTCTGGAAACTTTAACAACAACAAATCCCAGTATTCTTGTTCCATGGCTTTTTTCAATGTGTACACATGAACCATTGAGCAACTTCCATCTCAGTACATCAAAGGCAATTACGACATGTTTCATGGCATATATGTCAGGGCCAAATTTTTTCATGCAAAGCTTAGACAATCGCATAAACAGAAAAACATTTCAGACACAGCTCACTGCTTTATTACGGTATTTCAATTCACTTATGGGAGCAATAGAAAATCAGTTTGGCGCTCCTTTTGTGCGAGTTTACTTCTTATCAAAAGATAATTCGCAGCAGCTGAATGGTTTCATTCGAACTAATTCCATTCGTGGGATGGTCTAGGGTAAGGATTATAAATGTTTGAATATTATTTTCTCATTTGTAGCAACATATATCGATATGGTTATTGGTTATCAAGATGATCCATTTCTTGCAAATATTTTCACAAGTGACACAACTTTAATGCAAGATTTCTTTCTGTCAATACCCACCTCGGATGGTAAGAGGAGACATTTCTCACATTATAAACCGAATATCACTTCTTAAATTGCAATTCTTAGAAACGTTTGAGGAACAAGATAATATTGGAATCCATACATTGAAGTTCCATTTCCGATAACACGGTGCATAATATCTCTCCAAATTTGTAATTCTAAATATATTTGATGCTTCAAGTTGTAAGCATGCCCAATACATTCTTCAAGAAATCGAACAGTTCTTCTTCCAAAATATTTGCAACACGAATGGATGAAACTGTAAAAAATATGGGACCAACAAATTTTTATGACGTGGTTTGAAGCATTCTGCGTTTCTTAGCAATGGTATCAACCCGACTTTTACAAACATTCATGGAAGACGGCGTTTCCAGTACATTCCAGTGATCAACGGTCTACATATTTGGTGCGCGATGGATATTCGGTTTCATTGCGGCAAATAGAAGCCTTGGCACGATGAAAGTAACAATAGAACGACGCTACAAACCAATATTTCTCTCCAATATTCATCCATTTATCACGTACCTGTCTGAAATTCTTCACTGATATCATTCGTAAATATTTACTCGATAATGAACATTTCTTTTGCGGACTCTTAAATGTCTGATTCATTTGTCAAGAAGGGGTATATAATTGGCGGCCATCTCCCTGCTCTGATAGAGTATGATATTGTTAGAAATATTGTGCATTAAGGCCCACCGCCAAAACACCGTTGCAGTAGTGAACGAATTTTTGCAACCACACAATTTTCCACTAGCATCCAAACCAGTAACAGCGTCGTTTAAATCAAGGGTTTGATAGAACTAATCCTGTTAACTATATTGTAAACATGATACTTCTATTAAGCATAAAGCAGTTTCAGACCACGTTCATGAAAGACATTTATTTCTGTAATTACATGGAATTTACTCAACCTTTGGATAACGTCGACAAAATTCTAAACTGCATATGCTCGCATTGGTCAACATCGGACTAAATTGACTTCATAATACCCCGTTCTATTAGAACACCTACGGAAAGAATTTTGGAGACAGGAGAGTGGTACGGTATTATCGATTTTCAGACCATGTGTTCTCGATACATGTGTTGAGGTCTAATTTCCGAATTGCTTCTTTTACTGAACAATTACCAGGTAAAAGCAGCGGTTATATATTAATCATTTGTAAAGGGAACTTCATACGGTAGAGTGTGAAGAAATAGAAACGGAAGGAGACAATTTCCACACATGACACCGTTGTGGACGTTATTTCATTTAAAAGAACATTTCTTTTCTTACTAAAATAACCCCTTCTTTCAATTTATGTCGCTATTTTATTCACCTTCGAATATATTCCTATGAACGTGTCCTTCTATATATGGAATTCCAAGTTTCTTAATACTTTTCTACTTGGATGCTTTTTATGCGATGTAAAATTCATGTATAATTCCATATTCTGTTCTATTTATTCCCGAAACCGATGCCAGTTTACGGCACTGAAATGTTACGTTAGACTATTCTTCGTTACAAATACGTTTCATTACGTTCCATTTCTTTCAGAATACTTTCCTCTTCATCTACGTCACAATCCGGAGCTTCCAACTACTCGGTCTTTCATTCTTCTACAAACGATCTTATTTTTTCAATCAGCTATTCAGTCGCTAGTTCCACAGATTTAGAAAACATTTGGCTCAATTCCTGTTGGCAGAGACAACCACGGTATCGTTTCACAGTTAATATTGTCACGTAACTATAAATCCGCGGATCTACGGGGATAATACTCATGATAGACACTTCCACAATATTTCCTTCTTCTTTGTTTGGTATACATCCTATGGAATCATGCAAAACTGCAGAACCTACGTTTTTATGAAACAAATTCAACCTCTCTTCTTCATCCTCATCCATTCCTCCGTCTGGATCTGCTCCAGTACCTTCTTCATGTAACTGCATATCAGCACATTTGCCAGTGTGCCACAACGCCATGTCTCATACCCCGTTTCTATTTTATCAATATCTTGCTCTTCGCGATATATATTTCTATTTTCTCTCTTTTGTTCCAGCTTATTTCAAATTAATCTTCGCGATTAATGAAACATACCCAATTTCTTCAAACAATCAGTCCGTTGCGACTCTTTTTCTCATACTACAGAAATCAGATAGCATCTGACTTAATCAGAACTTTAAAGTAACAAGATTAGAAATCTCTTCTGCAACAACATTTTTCAACTCTTCAGTTGGATATTTTTGTAAATGTTCTCCACATGACAGTTCCAATCGGAGTAAAGTGCCGATAATATGGTCCTCTCTGTAAAACAGAGGTAAAATATATATCCTTGTAGCTGTAATGCAAATGAAATGGAGTTGGAACTAATATTGATCCGTCAACATGTTTGATTTTACATTCCAGCGCAGTTTCCGAGCGATTAGCCCAGTTTCTTACATTTACATCTATATTTGGTTCCAACTCACAAGTTTCCTTCCATCCCCACCTCTTAATGCTCTGTTCAACTGCAAGAGCAATCTCTGAACATCTCGTAGGTAATTCATTGATCATCCTGTCCACATACTTTCTACGGTTCTTATTCTTCACAGATATTTTTCAAAACAATTCCTAATTAGCACTTGGAGGCTCTCAACAGTCCCTTCATGTTGAAATTTGAGTCTGTGTTGCACTTGAGTAAATGTATTTACTCATAGTTCATACTGTATGTATTTGTCTGAAACTTTAAGCATGTAATGAACGGAGCGCAGAAAGATTTAAGCAACTCAGCACCGTCCTTAATCACGTAGAGTAACGAGCAGTGAAAAGTTTATATCAAGGGACCATTCTTTTCAAGTGACGTAGTTCAATAAACGACACAATTATAATAATTCAACTGATTAAAATTCTGGGAACTCTAAAAGTAGACAAAGGTAGCGACTAAAAGGAAACGAACAAACATGAAATTAATGCACTATTATAAAAAAACTATCCCACTATTCAATCATCATGAATGATCATTCAAACAACAGAAATATGTCTTGTCTGCGCGCGCTGAAAAGGTTTGAACTCGGCCAAGATTTCACCTTTGGATATTTAATTTCTATAATGAAATGGTGGAGAAGAAACTCCACCAATTCTTTCCATATGACACTGAAACGAAAATGCTTGCGGACCGCGTCATCGACAGAGAAGTGAATATGCTGGTAAACGCCACTAAGGGTGAAAAGTCACTGCTACAGAGACTGAAGAGGATAACAAGTTACTTGCCAGAAGCTACCTTGTTAGGTGGCTCACTCCACCGACGACCGGATCCTTAAGTACTATAATACAAACCAACAATGTAGGAAGTCTATGGACTGTGCTTCTTGCTCAATAAAGGTCAAAAATAATCATACTCTACGTGAGAATCACCAGCAAGTACTAAACATAAGAATAATGACAACTGAAGGTTTAATTTCATATCAAGCTCGGATTCAAGAACTGCTTTTAAGACTTGATTGTACTCATTACGAAGTACCAAAGGCCTACAAATGGAGCATATTTACAAGAGGTTTATTAGAAAAATACAATCCTATAGTCAGAACAATAAACATGTCATTGGAAGAGCACCCATATGCCACTCTAGTAATGAAGTTACAAGAACCTTCTAGAGAGAATATTGGGGATCCAAATGTGCCACTTGAAAGGCAAAGAAAAAAGGGAATTACAAGCTCTTCATTGAACGTTTCTGATAATAATAAGGGCATATCGCCAGCTCGTAAATTTAGTGGCAAATGCCACCGGTTTCAGTAGAAATGACACATGTTGGGAAGCTGCATGAATAAGAAACAGGGAAAGCCAAAAGTTATAAAAAGCAAGGAATCTAGTGCTAATATAGCCAAAAAAAGAAGACAAAGATACTGAATTTACGTTCACAATTTTTGAATTGGAAAGATGGATTCTTGATTCCGGTGCCTCTCACCATTACACAAATACTGAATCAATGCTGCATGAAAGTTATAAGATTCACACTGAAACAGTATCAACAGCAGGAGATACCAAGTTGTCAATAACAGCCGAAGACACTCATCGCGATTATGGAAACGTAAAATTAGCTCCAAAATTAGGCAAACGTTTGCTATCGATTGGACAAATGACCAGATCTAAAAGCAGTATAATCTAATTTAAAATTCATAAATTCATAAACAAAAAAGGGTACACGCTGATTGCAATAGGATATCGAGGCGAAGACAATTATACCGAATCAGAAACATGACAGATAGATCCTTGATGGTTATGGGCAGCTCACCTGCACAGAAGGAAATATATGAAGACGGTGGAACTGATTATTATACAGAGGAAGAGGATAATATTAGTAATCACTATGAACATAATTCACTTCGAGATTGGCATCGTAAACTACGTCATTTATCACTTCATTGGATAAAGCATTTAGTTCGTATGGGAAGCATTCCCATGACTCAAAAGGAACTAGAACGGCCACTGAATTGCGATATATGCGCACAGGACAAGGCCATGCAGGAGGATATAAAAACGACCTAAGACGTCAAAAATAAGAACACAATCTCGTAGAGAAATGATTTATTCTGACACCTGCAGTCCTTCCTCCATACCTAGTGTAAACGGAGATGTTTATTTTCAAACCTACATAGATGATCACTCAAGACTGACTTGCACATTTCTGATTAAAGCCAAGTCAGAAACAATACAAAATATCGAAATATTCAAATCATTTATGGACGCCAGAGGCTACGCTATTCAGACACTTAGAACTGACAAAGGGACCGAATACACTTTTAGGGAAATACAGGACTATCTAAAAGTGAATGGAATCTCAAACACTCCAATAGGTCGTGCAGCTCATTCTCAAATTGATGTAGCTGAACGAATGAACAGGACATTAGTTGAGATGGCTAGATCGATGCTTGTAGTAAGCGATTTATCGAAAACATGATGAGGACATTCTATACTCTATACTACTACTATCCGTAATACGTGCACTACATTCAAAACAAAGAAACTCCTTTTGGAAGATTTGTTAGAAAAGAGGCAGACCTAAAAGTGTTTAAACCATTCGGATGACAGCGCTCGTGTACATTCCTCTATAAAACCGAAGCAAGCTTGACATAACAGCAGAATGAATATTTCTGATTCGACTGGTAGAAGGCTTACTGTGTTACAAAGTATACTGCGACGCCACAAAGAGTATTCTGCAT
>JAULBU010061359.1:0-11527 GCA_032358235.1 Odonthalia washingtoniensis | reverse complement strand
TGTTTTTGTAATTACACCAATATGGATCGCATTTCATCCTGCTCCCTTCTCATCAGATCGGATGTTTCACGAACCTTTTTCAGCTTTTCAACACCACTGCATGTTGATTATACAATTTCCCCGTCCGTATTTGGATTTTCTTGTTTATAGTTCATACGGTGCTCCATCGTCGTCTTTAGCTTGGCGCGATTAAACCAGATTGGTAGTTTGTGTTCTTCCAGTGGTGTGGATACGTCGGTTCAATATTTTTCCTTCGTGAGACATACAAACCATTTCAAATTTTCCTTTCATGCACTATAGTTCAGACAATACCATTTTCACACGTTTCTATTCATATCTTACTGTAGGAAGCACATGGCGTACCAACAGCGGACAGCAATGCTTCTGCACTACTTTTTCCGACCTTCCACTCCAGATTCCACTTCATTTTATTGCAATCTGCAATGCATACAACGTGCATGCACAGTATGTCAATTGTAGCCACGTTTCCACGTGTCGATTTTAGGCAATATTCATTGGCTGGGTAAATCTTGTACGTTTATCTCTCGATACATTTTGGGTGTATTGTAGATTGTAGGCGTTTTAATACTATTTATATTCAACTGAGAACGGCCCTTTATACAATTGTATACCTGTTTCAACCACTGTATTCCCCCTTCGTGTACAAAAAATATTAATATATTTATTGAACTGATCACCTCTAACTAGAGATGCCCTTATGCCGAGCAGATTTAAAAACTTTTTTGTGGACACGAAATGTTGTTTCAAGTAAAAGCGATGCTGTGAAAATTGGAATGTTATTCCTTGTAGTTGCGAAGCTATCGGCTGTGGAGTGAGCGAATAGGGGTGCACATTTGGCCCCAAATATACCCCTTCTACTATGGACCCCTTGTCTATTTGAAAATAGAAGCGGAGGGTCATACTCTGACAGCCGGTACACAACTTGTACAAGTACAGTATTGGTTTCTGTATTGGCTGCACGCTCCAGACACGTGCAACTGCTTGTACTGTTTATGTAACGCTGAGTACAGTATTCACTCTTAGCTCGCCCTTACAGCAGCAGCGCGTATGCTCGATTAATTGTGACCAAAGGTAACTGTACAGAAAAGTTACAAGACTACCTTAGTTCTTCGTTTATGAGGGTGCAGATGCAGCAGTTTTGTGAACCTTGTAGTCTGACTGCAACTGCAATTATATTACATGTCTGTGCAATATGCTTTTCTCATAATTTTTGGAGGGGTTCAGAATGCAGATAATGAAGAGGATTATAGGTACCTGCTTTGAAGGTAGAAAAAGTAGTGAGAAGGCTGCTGGTACAATTCATCATTTCGGATGTCGCCATTATAATCGTGATGATAACAACAGAACCTAGAAGAAATTTCACTCGCGCCTGCTTTTAATGGTTATTTCTGCATTTCTAAGAGTCAAGCGGGGAACGCTTTTTTTGCCTGGATGTTTTACTTTTGCTTCAGGACGAAGAATTCTGATCCCCTCGCCCACATCATGTAAAGCGGTCATAGGCGTGGCACACTGGAAAAATGCGTAAATCCACGGAAGAAATGGGCTCTGTCATTTACTTCTACGTAATGTACGAAATATACGAAATATACAACTGCATGGAACATTCTTGTGATTGAATTGCCAAGATGTGTCCGTTTCTATTTCGGACATACCTGCCAGGTCGCGATGGAATAAAATTTGAACCTAACTGAAAGAAATTTATTCCATTCCTGTGACTAAAAAATATTATTAATTATTTAATGTTAATTTTTACTGTCAATTGTACCTGCCTTTTGTACTCACTTCTCACATTTAAAATGTTAATGTTAGCAGTGAATACAAGAGGCATTAAATGTTAGCAGTGAGTACAAGATGCAGGTGTAATTGACAGTAAAAATGAACATTTTAATTTAAAAATGTGAGAAGTGAGTACAAGAGGCAGTACAAATTTTGTAAAGGCAGGTGCAGATGTCATCCAATACCCTTACTCCCCCAATGCGATTTCAGAATACATTGTACATTACACCGCTGTCCCCGAAGTAGCCAGATGTTCATGTTACAAAGCTATACAATAAACCTCAAGAATATTCATACAGATAACTTGCCCTGTGGCCAATCACGGCAATCCTGCCAGTTCAGGCAAGTGCAATCATTCTTGATCGGACAATTGTACTCAACTGTCGAGAAACAAGCCCACGTATGCTCGGGCCCGCAGTTATTGTACATAAGGCATTTGGTTAAGTGATGTAGCTGCATGAAGAACCAGGAAAATGAAACAGTTTCTAGGTTCTAACATATTTTTTATTGGGGCGGTTAAGAACCGATAGGTCGAGAAAAAGCATGATCGAGAGAAAGAGACCGGGGCGAATTAGGGTGGAGAAATTGAAGAGAAGGACTAACTATTGAGACTTAAAAATATAGCGTTGCGTTCTTGACAGCTTCATGACATTGTAAATTCAAATTTCTGATCAATGAATTTTAAGCCCCATAATTTCGGTCTCTCTCCTTTCTTGATCACGTTTATTGGTAGTGTAACGTGGTTGGTAACGTGGTTTTCTATAGAGAATAGATGCAGAAAAAGTTTCTGTTGAGCTGAGATGCACTTTGGAAACAATGCTCTACTGAATCACGCACAGTTGGTTAGCTTTATCCGATATCTGTTCACATTTGCTCGGGGAAAGAATCCAACTCTAATTTCTGTAATTCTCTCAATCATGGGATATTGTGTAGATTTGTATGGGTATATGCCCCCAAAAATGGGACAACGTGGGATAGATGTAGCACAGTTCTAGCAATTTAGATAAAATTTGGATGGTTGGCGGTTCGAATTATAAGTTTATGAACTTCACAGCCATAATTATTTTTCTTTTAGAAAAAGTCTAATGTCGTGACAAGACAAAATCGAGCGATGTTCAACATGGATGAGGAGTCGCCTCCATAATGTCGAAGTGACTCATACATGCCATGGTAATCTATGTAATATTGTTACATTGATTACGATGGCGGTACCAATTATTTTTATTTTTATTATCTTACAGAAATGATGGTGTTAGATAGATATGTCACATGAGGCGATATATTCTTCGTCAAGTAACAACATGAGATGTAATTTTTGGGCGGGTAAACGTTCACATACCAAAGACACAACAATGTTGACTCAATCATTAAATGTGATGACTGAGTCAACATTGTTGTGTCTTTGATGATGAATCATCACATTTGGTTGTTATCACAATGTCATTGTGATAACAACCAAATGTGATGATTAAATGTGATGGTTACCAAATGTGATGATTGAATTGAGAATCGTGATGTCATACTATACTACATGCTTGTTTGTAATGCAGCGAACCTTCACTACTTGACCACATAGCACATACAATGATATTATTAGGGAAAAACAAGGATTGGGATGTGAAAATATTTGTTTTCTACAATAATCCTCTATTAATCTAGAAAACAAATATTTTCACTAGTACCCTAAACATGTCATGTTTAGAGTAGTGACTCGCCCTGTTATGCGTTGAATAATCGAATTGATGGAAAAGTTGGGAGTGATTAATTTTTTTGACTTGTACTGGAGGACCCCTTAAACTCGAATTCTCCCATAACCATAACAGTACTAACAAGCTGACAAGAAGTGCAAACGAACTCATGTTAGGGTTCTGTTTAGTTCTTACAATGGCCGCCACAATGAAGAGTGCGTACATGACAAGAGGGCAAAACGTTACAGAATAATATTCTGTAACGTTTAGCCCTGTTGTCGCCAAGACGCCCTGTTATCATATTATGACAACAGGGCGTTTGGGCGACAACAGCTGCGACATAAACTGTGCTTCAGTTATACAGACAAAGGGTGCACCAAGCAGGAAAGCTCAAAGCAACGTTATCCTGAGTTACTTTCTGCGTTGTTTGAGCACCGCCTATTGGCGACACTCTAATCTAACGTCACAGTTGATTCAGGCGTGATATCTCTGGATTAAATAATGGTTGTTAACAATGCTATCTACAATATCCGAAAAACCAACATGGATATCTGAATTGTGCAGTTTTATGGAATTGTGTTGCTCTATATTTTGAATTTCAACATCTTGCATTGAATTTTCCATGCACCTTCAATCTGCTTTGACTAGTAATGTTTCTGTTGATAGTTTGTATAGACAATAATATCAGAGGATCCCACCGATAAACTGAAACTGTACATTTACGTACTAACAGTCTTTTCCTATGTGGCAATGAAATGATGATATTCAAAAACATAATTTTTTTTTCATTTTCATTAACTAATTTTTTGCAAATGTTTTTTTTTTAAAATTTTTAAATGTTTTTTTAAAAAACAAAGACGCTGTGTATTGTAAACAGGACGTTTAACTCACATTTTGTAAAATTGTTTTCGTCTGTTTCTACGATAACTCTGGAAATATATGTCCGATCTATTCGAAAATAATATGTCTGAAATTCTGTTGACTTTACGATTCTAACCGTATGCACTACATCCTTCTTTGGATAGAGCAGTAACTAACGGTGGAACAGACGTTTGAGCAGCACTCGTCCTGGTCATAATACACAGCGTCAGTTAAAAAAAATACTTTTAAAAAAACTAATTTTTTGCCAAACATTAGTTAGTTAATGAAAAATGAAAATATATATGTTTTAAATTTGTATTAACTTTTTTTTTAAATGTTTTTATTGTTTTTAAATGTTTTTAAAAAACATTTAAAAGCAAAAATATAAAAAATAAATATTTGCAAACATGTTTGCAAACATGTTTGCAAACATGTTTGCAAATTTTTATTCATTTTTTCTATGAAGTTGTTAATAGATGAGCTTTCGTACATCGCGCTGATTTCTATGACACTTTTTCCCTTTGGAAGTTTTACGGGCCAAAAGTACCGTTATGGGGCTCTGGTTGGCCTGAATGGGGTGTGCGATGTATAGTTGTCATAATTTCATTCGCCCAGAAATTTAATTTTTTTCACCGCCTTAAGTTTCTAAAAGTTTTACACTTCGTGAGATTTGCAATTGGGGTAAAATTTCCCTTTCCCAAAAAACGAATCGCATTCATGTCGCATAAACACCGTAAATCCATTAACTTGGCCAAGAAACCCCCATGGTTTTTTTATCCTCTTTCACATGCACTTTTCCATTCTCCAATCGGCCATGCCATTGCAATTTTAGAAATCATTGAAAAAAAAGCCGAAGCGAAGGGACTGCGTGTCTTAAAAACTTCTTACCAAGAAGGCCCTTTTTTTTTAGAAAAAGGGCCTTTAAAATGGGGCATTTCTATTTAATAATTTTTTTAAATTCGTAGAGGATATTGTAAGTAAATAATTTTTTTAAGGTATAGGATATCAATAATATATATACATATATATATTATTGATATCCTCTGCGAATACATGAGCGAAAGAGGCACCTCTTCAGAAAAGTATATAATTAAAATACATGATGAATTGCCTAATAGGATACATAACGCATGGTACGATGTGGATCGATGATTTAATGAGCCTATTTGAAATGAAGATGAAGGAGGAAGGTCATGATGTGGAAGGAAGGAAGGAGCACGAAGAAGCGTGAAGAAGCGTGAAGAAGCGTGAAGAAGCGTGAAGTGGAACGAGTGGATGAGAATGAAGAACACGTCTGTTGTGCCAGTACGAAAAGACGGGGAGGGAAGCACACAATACAAGTCGAGGAGAGTCGATAACGCGCTTGATCCGTCAGAAATACACAGCCATCCCTTGTATGTGTAGTAATAGTGATTATTTTTATATTTTTTAAGGATGGGAAAGTACAAAACAAAGAAAGATTCCCAAATCGGCGGCAAAAAATTGATAAAAGCGAAAAATTGTCAGAATAATTGATTGCTGGGGAATAATAAATATTAATGTTCCATTATAGGGGGTGACTCGTCTTGTGCGTATGGGGGGTTGAATTAGTGGAAATCAAAATTATTTTGGCTTCACACACACCCTAACCTAATCTACCATTTTCTATTATTGCTATGAAAAGAGCTAAACAAAATCATGACGTTCAAAATATTACATGTTCGTGCCTCTCTTTATCCAATAGATACCGCTGATTTCCATTAATAGAACGAAACAAAAGCTATGGTCCACTTTGTTTCGCAATCGTAATTAATACACGATCATCTACAAGGACACGGTTGTTCAAACATTTCCCTATTTTCCGCTCCTCCCTTCGCAGTCCTCTGATTCATTATAAATCGGAAAACAATGAGTGTACCAATTGCAGATGATCTTTTTTATAGTTTGGGCCATTCAAAAATCCCAAGAGGATGAGGTTATTTCGTCGGCATGTTTTGTTGTTGAGCAATCAACTACAATATTAGTTAATACCTTCGAGTTTTATCAGGAAATTGGAGAAGTACTGTAGAAAGAAAGAAAAGGAAAAGTTAGGAATCATTTCCTCATGATGCCGCTCTGAGCATTAAAACAGCCCTTCCTGACCACTGTATAGCGGTGTAACGTGGTGAGCCGCCTTGTTAAAAGGGATGAGTACCTTATCCAGCGGTGCGTGTAGGCATGGGGAGAAGGAGTTTTGTGCTGCAGCTGCCTTTTTAAATTGGAGAATTACTGCAAATAGGTCAAACAAAGGAATGGTTCAAATGGAGTGTAATGTTATTTACTTTATTGTTGTTGGCTGACATTTGCTCCCCTGTTTGAATGGCGGTTGAAAACAATTTTTTGTCTGATTCCTATGAGAAAAAGAAAGATTTCTCTCCAAAAAAAGTCTTCATTATTTTTATTTAATAAAATAAGGAAAAAACAAAGCAACAGTGAACCACAGTGTGTGGTGGCTCCAAAAAATATATATATATAAACATTGGTCCAATCAAATGTCCTACTCTCCAAACGTACGAACGATACAGTCTAGCTATACGTCGTTTCTTAGAGGTTCTTTTTAAATTGTTTCTAACAAACCATCGTAATGCTGAAGAAGAAAAATTCCAAATATTTTATAAATCAATCGCCTAATCCCTAATGCTGTGGTGATGGTTAACATTATGTGTGCATGTGAGCGTGTATGTTAACACCGAAAAGTCGATGATTCACTCTGAAATTTGGGCATTCACAGGTGTCTTCACTGCGACAGAAAATCAAACGATTTTTTATTGAAAGCCCTATTTCAACAATTCCTCTTTTCATTTTTGGTTTTGTGTCGGAAAAATAAGCATGGTACATTGAAAGTCTTACAGGTAAACTGATGTGAGTGTCATTCGAAATTAAAATAATTGCATGGAAGAAGAAGGGAAAAGATGAACCGTTTCTTGAAAAAAGGGGAAAATTAAACCAAAGAAACAGGAAAAACAAACAAAAATTAAAAGAGGGAAAATAATTTCGATGGAAACATGAAGCAGCTGAAATTGAATTTATGAGTAATGGTAAAAAATTTGGTATATTGTATTACAAACATTAAATATATAAAAATTGTGTTTTTTTATGTCGTATGTCATTCATTCTTAAACCTTCAAACAGAAAAAAGAACACAAAAATACACAAACAAAAGCTCACATGCCCAGCGGCACGCATTGACAACGCACCATTCCTTTTCATATAAAACAGAGAACGAAAGCTGAGAGCCAACTACGAACGACCAATTACAAATAATAAAGTTACTTCGCTTCACCCACCCTGTGGTTCTGGAACAACTCTGTGCTACAACTCTGATCACAACTCTACATAATTAATTTATTTTTATAACATTCACATCGTCTACAGTACAACAATGCCTTTCTCTACAAGATTTTCCAGAAGAATATTATCTTCATCACCTATACTAACCACTAATCCATCCAATCAAAACAATGACCAACCTCTTCAGCACATAGCCATAGTCGGAGCCGGTATAGCTGGATTGTGTACAGCGTTATCTTTGGTTCGCACCGCAAATATACCAGCATCATGCATAACGATGTATGAACCTCGACCAACGTTAGATGTCGGTCAAGGAGTTGGAATACAAATAAATTCTGGGTCAGCTGTTTTATCACGTGAATATAATATTGATTTATCTAAAGTTGGTGTAAGTGCACATCGTGCAATATCTACATTTATTACACATCCTGGAAGTCCTACATTATTTGACATTCATTTTGCCTCTGCTTTTAAACATTGCCCGTACGTATGTAAGAACGATGGGTCTGTTCACTTTGTAACTATTCTACGTGAAGATTTACAAAGAATTTTAAATGAACAAGTCGTAAAATCTGGAGTTAAAATATTAAGAGGTAAACGGTATGGCGTACTTAATGTTAATACGGATAAAAGGCTTGTGTTAGCTGATGGTAATATTACAGATGTGGCATATGATTTAATTATAGGTGCTGATGGTGTTAAATCAAGGATTAGGAAATGTGTTGTCAGTAGTGATGAATCTCTCAAAAAAGCCAGATATACAGGTGTTCGAGTTGCTTGGGTATTGGCTGATAGATTGTCATCAGAATCAGTAGATGAAAATAATGGCGATAAAGGAATGGATGAATTGATTCCGTTTGGCGAATTAAGGCAATATGTTGGCGATGGTGGTACAACCGTTGGCTACGCCTTAACTAAAGATAAAAATATGCTCGCATTTTTATATAGAGAAAAGAAAGCTTCAAGGGAAAATGTATCTTATTCAGGTGATGAAAACGGAAGAAGAGAAAGTGTAGCAAAAAGAATGCGCAGCGTGAACGTACCAGAAGCATTAGTTAAACAATTCGAATATAAAGGAGAGCGATTTATTGAAAGTAGTGTGTATGAACATGCATCCTTGCCGAATTGGTCTCATAATGGTATCGTCCTTGTTGGAGACGCCGCTCATGCGATGGCACCGTTTTTAGGACAAGGTGCGAATCAAAGTATACAAGATGCACATATGCTTGGTGTCGTTTTAGGGATGGTTGGAAAAGAACATCGTACAATGGATGATGCATTAAGGCCATACGAAGATGCATTCATTGTTAAAGTACGATCTATCAGAAAGAAAAGCAGAATGCTTGGTTTCTTGCTGACACAGGGAGGAACTAGTGGATATATGCTGCGAAAAGCTTTACTATCGATTTCGAAAGGAACAGGATTCGTTGAAAAAGATTTAGTATCGGCATTTCAACCTCGTTTCAAGTAATTGTAATCTATTTTGCCCTTTTTCCTTGAGGGCAACCCATATCATACACATTCAATCTATTTTAGGAAATTTGGATATGATAGAGCACAGTGGTCAAGTTTTAAAATACGTATTTTACCAAAATAGAAGAAAGGGTCTAAGAAAGCTTTGGGGAGAGAAATGTAAAACTGTCAACGTTATTAACGGTTATTGGATGCAGAATTTTCAAGACCGTATGAACATTAATTTTAAAACCATCAATGTTTTTTAATTGTTTTGCTATGATGATCATTGGGTTATGTACTTTAGGTTATGTAACCTCTGCACTGAAATTCTGCACAAGAACTGCCAACTCGACAATTTTTTACCTACACTTGTCCTCATCAATTAACTACCTTCAACATCAACAAAATAACAATAATAATAGATTTCATTTGCTAGAATTGTTTTCCTCAACTTTCGCAAGTGATGAGTGATATACCTCTGCCAGACCATAAGACGAAGTGTCTGAAAGGGATAAAACCCCTGTACAATACAAAGGTATTTATTCCTTTTAGGGGCCGCTTCTGCTCAAGCCCAGAGGCGGCTTAATTAGACTGTCCTACAGTTAAGTGATGTACAGTATGTACGATGTTTTCTCTTGTTCATTCGATAATTTGAGTAATATAAATATGAGGGATATTTGTAGAGATCGATAATTGTGAGAACAGACTAAAAATTGTGAGAAATTGAATGCGAAAAATAAATTGAAGCCGAAGTGTACCATAGTCTTGTTTTATGAAGTGCATTATTGATGTGCGAGGAAATACCAAAAATAATGATATTTCCACATAACAATGTCACTGTGGTGTAATATGTTTTAAACGCAATTGGCCAAACAGTTTTCTAACACAGTTACTGTTTTAGAGAGACATTACCGATTTGTGAAATCTGACGCTCTTCGCCTCAACAGGATAAGGGCTTTATGGGCCATGACTACGCTTGAATGATCTATTGTTGCAGACTACGGAGAAGACTAGACCTCGTTCGGTTGTTTTCGTTGCTGCACCGAATGTCAATGTTAATCCTTTAAGGACGGAAGTTTGGTAAAGGGGGTGAGACAGTTTTAACGAAATATGCCTGTTTTCATCATAAAAGTAAAGAATATATAATAAAACGTAAAAATTCTATAGGAGGTACAAAATGACATTTGTATATTGTTTGAACAATTTTTTGCACTGGCCATTCATTCCATGGTACCACAATGAGGGTAAATGAGATGGCATACCATGCTACGTTCGACATTAAAATTAATGTACTGTAGATGCTGGAAGAGAACCAAGTTCTCTTTTTTTTCTTATTCCCCTAATCTTGGGGAAAGAGAGCACTGTGGTAAGGAAACGAGCCTATAAGAACTACATTTTCGAGAAGCACGGTTATCTTGGTAATACAACAGAATACAATTACCGAATTGTAATCTGAAAGGTATTTGCCGTCAATGGCCTGATAAAGTAGAAATTTATATGGGATTGAAAGAAGTGTAGACTATTATACAATTAAATCTGGTGTGGCAAGTGTAAAAAAGTGATATGTCATTTATGCGTATAACGGAACGGTAATTTAATGTTGCAATGTACAATGGTCAACTTCAACAATTTCGAATTGTTCCGCCATCTCACCTTCGTCTTCCTCATCTGCGCGCCCTCCTACCTCCCGAAATTACATTTTTCTTCTTTTACGTCTGATACAAAACTGTGGTATCTTTTTGGACGACAACTTCGGGGTGTGACGCTTACGTTACGTCATCAGTGAAGTAGCCGATGGACTACACAGGATTTTCTCCGCCATTTCTGATCTTACTGAAATTTCCACTTGGCACTAGGCATTTCTTAAGTTTTTTTTGCGTACAGCAGTACACTGTCGGAACAGAGGAAGACTCACGCAATGTGCATGAATAAAAATTAATTTTCACTCTTCCATCATATTTCGTTTTCAGTTATTTCATTGGACTAGGGAGCAATATTGGCTTTTTTTTACCCAATAACTATCCTCTAATCCTTAAAGCGGGTGAGACCGCTTTGACAAAAAATCACATTTTATTGGCTCATTTTCGATTGACTTCAGATAAAAAATCCTACAGTGAATTTTTACACCATTCAAAATACAGTATTTCATTTCTTAAAGCTGTCTCAACCGCTCTAAGATTCCCGTCTTTAAAGGGTTGACCATTGTAGTTCCGCCTTACTGTAGTGGTGTAATTAAATTACACAAAAATTTTTGTGTAGAAATTTTGAGGAACGAAAAGAACCTTTGTAGAAAGTGGTACGAATCAACACGTGGCGAGCGAAAAGAGCGAAAATCACAGGAACGACAAGTCATTGGACAAGCCATAGTAACCGAAAGCAAACCTTTATTAATCCAAGCCCTCACCTTGCCAAGCCTA
>JAULBU010061358.1:0-30921 GCA_032358235.1 Odonthalia washingtoniensis | reverse complement strand
AAGCGCCTCCAGCACCGGGAGGTGGATACGACGGTGGAGCGCCGCCCCCACCGGGAGGTGGATACACAGGTGGAGCGCCGCCCCCACCGGGAGGTGGATACGACGGTGGAGCGCCGCCCCCACCGGGAGGTGGATACGACGGCGGAGCGCCGCCCCCACCAGGAGGAGGAGGATACACAAATGGGGTACCTGGAGGATACCCAGGTGGTGCGCCTCCAGTACCACCAGCAACGGGAGGGTATGGAGGCGGGCAGCCACAGCCACCGGCCCCAGGAGGAGGTGGGGCGGCAGGGGGTCAAGCAACTGGCGGTATTGGAGAGGCGAGTGGGAGATTGAAGGAAAAACTATTGGCGAAGATTCAGGATCCAGCCGTGATGGAAAAGGCTGGTGAATGGTTTCAACAATTTAGAGGAGGGCAGTGATTTCGTGAATAATTGATAATTCGAATTCCTGTTTTATTTATTAATGGGTTTTCGAAACATATCGTGCACGTCATAAACATATTATTGGATTTGTTTTTGGGAGATTCTGCGACTGGGATGGCGAAAGATTTGTTTTCGACACTACTTTCAAGGTGGTGACGTTTTAATGTTTGCTTTTTTTTTTTTAACATTTTTTTTGTAACATTTTGAAAATATTTGTTTTCTAAAATAAAAACTATTTAATACACTCAACATTTTTTTTTTTTTTAAGGGTATTTTTTTTTTAAAAAAAAAAATAATACCCTAAACATCATTCAACAAGGACGGCCAACATTCTCTCGAATTGACGGTTGAACCTTTCTACCTTGATCAGACAAAACCAAAAGGAACTCCTGTAGAACGGCGCAGAGGTAGACAGACAGACTTGAAGAAAGAGAGAGGGAGAGCCCCAAAATGACAGACAGAGGAAGACGTGAAGAACGGGAGAGGAAGATGGGCGGCGGCGGTTTTAGCGGTGATAAACTGATGAAAAAGTTGGAAATGGCTGAAAAGATACTCGGTAAAGTATCCCCACAAGCACACTACAAATACAATCGACATGTGAAACCACTTATTAAACCATTCCTTCCATCATCATCATCACCATATCAACATTCAATACTGCCACCGCAACTGCCATCGAAATATAAGAAGAACAAGAAACCAAAACCCCCCAAAGGGTATCCAACAGCTCCGTCATCTTATCCAGAATTCCCTCAAGGATATCATCAAAAAATACAACAGGGTCATAGTGATGAAAGACAAGAGTCGCACCATCAACATCGCCATCGCCATCATCGCCATCGCCAACAACAACAGAATCCAGTGACTTTAATTAGTGATAAACTCATCCAGAAGATTTCAGATCCGAAACTGAGAGAACAAGCTGAACAAGCAGAGCAATTCCTTAGCACGCAAGTGAATAAACATGCTGTCAGATTAAAGACAAGAGATACTAGATCCACACACCGTCAAAAGCTACAACACAAGAAGTAGCAATGCCAGCTCTGTGCTTCCTGGCTTCTTAAAAAAATCTTAACGCAACTTTGGGAAAAGGTTTTGAAAGATTTTACAAACAATACACGAAAAGAACCTGCGAAAATGGTCAGGAAGAAAAGAAAAAAAATGAGTCAGTGCAATAATTTTAATAAAAATGAATCATTCAACTTTCTGATATCGTATATCAACAAGTTCAGCTTCAATCTGGGTAATCTCTTCTTCAACTTGTCTCAGAGCATCTTTAGCGGTCATCCCAACGGGATTTTTAATAAAGTATTGAATTTCTCTGAGAACGACATTGTCAACTGCATCAATATCCAAATCAATTTCAACCTCACTCAGTAAACCAGGTCTATTCATTCCCCTTGCGAGAACGTCAACGACGCCCTTCATTCGAATGTAATCTAATCCACTACAGGCTTCACATAATTTCCGTTTCTCTTCTAATGTCATTTCCATTTGTTTCCGTTTATCTAATTCCATACATGTATCGACCATCATTTTTCGTTGTTTCACTTTTGCGTCATGCTCGGCTTCCAATTCTGACACTCGTGCACTTTTACGACCTCGTTTCTTCTCCATGCCATCTGTGGACACGAAGACGAATGTTACGTCATTCGGCTGTGTTCCATACATGTTTGCTCCGTCTACGCCGGGATCTTGATTGTGCGCATTACCGGTGTATGAATTCATTTCATGTTCATCACTGCTTATACTACTCGTGTTCACAAGCCTAGAATCACTTTTTCTTCTTCTTTTATTGTCATGTTCATCCTCATCGGCCCCATCATCCTCGTATTCATCGTCACGTCTCCGAGATCCACTATGTCCTCCTCCGTGTGTACCACCACCAGGGACAGGACCACCGTCTCCGTTCATTCCCATGCTAACTTGTGAACCATTGCCTTTAATCATCGCCATTCCCATTCCGAATTGTTGTTGTCTCTGTTGTAGTTCCTGCTGCTTGATTAACTGCATTGTCTGTTGTTCCAATTCTTGTTGTTTCTGCTTTTGTTGTTGTTGATGTAATTGCTGCTCACGTTCAAGTATGACCTGTTGCACAGCCTGTTGAACAGCAGCTTGTTTCTCCGATTCTAATCTAGCCTTCCATTCCTCATCTCTTTTCTTCAATTCATCTTCTCTTTTCTTCTTTTCCATCTCAGCTTCACGTTTCGCTTTCAATAAAGCCTTTTCCGCCTCGCTTTTGGTTCGATTAGCTTCTCGATCCGCCATTTCCCGTCTTCTCTTCTCAACCTCCTCTTTAGCTCTAAGCTCTGCACGTTTCAATCGTTTTGTTCTAGTACGACATCGGTTGTTAACATCTTTCAAAAACAGGACAGCTACCACATGTAAATCGCTTCCATCATCATTATACAATTTGCAATTCTCATAAACTAATTTGATATCAGCAAGACAGCTTATCTCATCAAATTCATAACATTTAGATTGTGTAGATGATATTGTGCCTTCCGAAGTTCTTTCCCTTTCAACAGCGTAATATGGAGTTGGTTGATTTAATCGAATATTAATCGTACCTAAATCCATTGGATTTAGAACCACTTTTTTGTAATCTGGTACGTCTGACAATTTATATTTTTTCAATACTGGCATACGAAATTCTTCTGCTCCTTCATGGTCATATAAAGTTTTGACTAATTGGCTGAAAAAGTTCCAGGCTTCTGTTTTTTTCACACTGGGGCCTGTTGAAGCTATATTTGTCAACGATACGTCATCATTGCTTTCTTTAGGTTGTTTTGCTGTTGGCTTCTTTTTAGAACGTAGCGTTTTAGATGATGATGGTGTTTTCTCCTCCGATTCAACTCCTAATGTCACAGTTGGTGATGTCGAGCGTCGTGGTCGCGTTGTGTCACTACTGACCTTCTTATTCGCTGGAGTATTCTTTCCTTTGTTCTTTGCTCTTGCCGCAGAAGTTTTATTTCTACTAGCTTTACCTTTAGACGTTCCTTTTGTTGCATTATAGTCGTCGTCGTCGTCGTCGTCGTCGTCTTCTTCTTCTTCGTCTTCTTCTTCTTCTTCTTCTTCTTCTTCTTCTTCGTCTTCTTCTTCTTCTTCTTCTTCTTCTTCTTCTTCGCCGTCATCGCTGCTGCTGCTTTCGTCAGATTCTTCATCATTTTCGCCTTCGCTTTTGGAGCTATTACCTTCGCGCGCACTAGTATCGCCTTCTTCTTCATGACTGTCATCTTCATCACCATCCTCCTCCTCTTCGTCATCATCTACAATGTCGCCATTACCGCTCTCTAAAACGAAGTCTTGAACATTTTCATTTTCATTGTTACAATTACCGATGTTTTCTCCCTCCCGATGTGGCCTCACACGTAATTTGGCAAGCATTCCTCCGTGTTGTTGATCGTTGTCTAGCTTTTTGTCAGGTGATGTGCTAGATGAATCTTCACCAGCACTAACGGAGCGAGAACTCCTTCGCGTGTTTGGTCGCTGTGGTTCGATCATAGAAAATAGAAAGAATATTGGAGGGTGAAGAGAAGGAGGATAAGAGTCATCACGTTGATGGTGGCAAACCAACGAAGCGAAATGTGTGTTGAGAAAGAGCGCGAATCAATAATTGGTGTGGTAAGAGAATAGGTAGCCGAGACTCCGAAATCGTTTGGAGTGATACTACTGTACATGTACAGTACTACAGTACTGACTCCCTCGCAATTAATAAATCCTAAATTTTATTAATTGTAGTACTACGGGTCCATCTACACGTGGCTATAATATGTTATACACGTGGGGATCGTACTGTACTTTACCGTTCCCTTTCATAGCGATGCCTAGACCAGTTGGATGACAAGTACACCGTAACTGGGACCTCGGCGGGTTGCCGATAACGAATACCTAAAAGGACGTACATTTTTAAGAGGCTTGAACGCGTTTAGAAAAAGAGGGAGAATCCACGTAAAGAGAAAGGTCAATAAAAGTGAAGTAAAGAAAGAAGCTGATTAGCTGAACGGCAGCCAAGGAGAGGGCGGAACCAGTGAGCTTCATCCCTAAAGGAGGACGGAACTTGTCGAAAGCCAATCGGGCTTTAACCAAGGCGTTAAAGGCCGAGACCGACATCAACTTGGCCGGGGGGACCAGGATGCAGTAGCGAAGACGGGAAGAGCCAGTCGCTGTCGGAAGCGCATCTCGCCACCAGCTTGCGTAGCAGTTGCAACATGGGGTCCCCCGAATTGATCCAAGGGAGGCGTATGGCCATGCGGTTAACCATCCCCGCCTCCAAAACTTTAAAGGCTTTGATCTGCATATGACTGTCAAAGGAATTGACGCGAACGTCAGCCCGCTGTAGACTTAGTAAACTGGCGGGTCTGCAGCCTAGTTGAAAGCCTAGCGCTGTCAAATCCAATTTAGCCAGTAAGAGAGGCAGAGAGGCCAGCGCCAGTTTGGAAAGGAAAGAGCAAGTCCGCCGACAACGGCGCACTACGTTCTGGTGGAACTTTATCAGGGCGTTGACAATCAAGGCTGCAGTATCTCGACTTGATCACCGCCACCTGTTGAGATTCCGTGGGATCCTGAAGCCTGTGAAGAAGATGTTGAGATGAAATTACCAGCGCATATGGATGAATGGATTGGCCGCCGGCATTACCGGCGTAGAAAAGGTACGCCAGGTAGCGACAAACGGTGCGGTCGGTGGAGGAGCGGGTGCAGCTCGGCCTTCGAGCAGAAATGTACCAAGGCCTCAGAGTTACGCTGATATATGGCTCGTGTTGATGAAGCCAGCGAACAACTTGATGGTTGATGCAGAACCTAGTCCGGTTCCAAAGTAGTTGGTGCCGGCTCGACGCCTCTCGATGTCCCAAACTAGAACATGAAGCTCCGCCACTGCGGAGTGAGTGATGTGGTAGATTGTAAAGATCCGCGTCTCGCGCCGCTTAGATGGACCAAGCTTGGGAGGGCCACACAGGAGCGACAATAAGACCCTTTTTGTGCTCGCAGAGGCATCGAAACCACATCGGAAGCAAGGAAGAACGCGAGAGGACGGGGGTGGTGACGGAAAAAGGAAACCATTCCGACAAATCTTACTCGTAGACGACATGCATGCGGCCTAGGTTAAATATATCGCGAAGGAGGCGGACGGCCATGATTGGAAGAGACCAAGAAGTTGATTCGCGACAACGACAGAGCCGGTCGGCCAAAATATTTAAAGCCGATGGCAGATTTTGAATTGAAATTGATACCCAACGTTGCTTGCAAGGAATACGCAACTCCTTAATTTCGCTAAGATGCGAGGAGACCTAGAGGTGAAGTTTCGCACCACGTGCACCGTCACCATAGAATTTAAAACTAATTGAACGTACCGGTTCCGCGCGATTTCGGTGAAGTGCCGCAGCGCGAAAAATGCCACGGTAACTTCCAACTCATTGGTGTGCGCACCCTCTTGGTGCTCCGAAAAGAAGCCGGAGACCGGCATGCAATGGTCTCAGATGACACCTCAACCCACCATGCTGGCGTCCGTGACGAGATCCGTGGACGGTCCCGGCCAGATGCTGCGACCCTCATGCTCGTTGTGGAGGAGGCTGGACCACCACGCCAAGTATCGTATAGTTGCGTGGGATAAACGCCTAGGCTGCTACCGCTCCTAGTCAGAATACCTGACGGACCCAGTCATGAGTGTAATGAGGACCGTTGCAGATGGGGAGGGGGAACTTCCCTTCTTCATCTTCGCGAATTTTTCAACGCTCTCCTTGAAGGAGAGAGTTGAAAAAATCGAGCAGATGAAGTTGGGTGTCGACGACGGCCACAGACACGGAGTTTGCCAAACCGGCAAAAATCCGGATCAATTTGTGAGGTAGATGGCGGCGGTGCATGCAAGCATGATGACGAAAATGACGCACCGCCTCGGAGACTTTTCGCAGCTAGGACGGGCTGAAGAAAAATTGTTGAGAGATTGTATCGACCACTGTTCCCAGGATCTCCATTCGAGTTGTACCAGAAAAGTTGGTCTTCATCGGGCGTAGCTACAGTCCCAACCGACGGAAAAGAACGGACATGAATTTCCACAGCTCTTGCGTGTCTTGCGGGGAGGCTTGATGTCCCAATGAAGGCAGAAACTCCCCGAACAAGTCCTCGAGGTAAATAAAAATGCGGTGTCTCAGAGCCCGGAGGTGGTGGAAGACGGGTTTTTTGACCTTGGTGAAAAACCAAGGCGCCACCTTGAGACCGAAATTCAAGCACAGGGGCATGAAGATGGTACCCAAGACGTACAAGGCTAGGAGAAGCTGATCTTGGAGGAGCAGCATCAGGTGGTAGTAGTCGTCTTTCAGATATGTCTTGGAAAGGGAGTCATCTGGACGAAGGATCGGCGCCAAGTAGGTCAATTGATCCATCCTGAAAGACCAATCCTGAAGGGCCTAGTTGATGATTGCATAATCCCCCACAATGCACTTCCCCCCACCTCGGCGACGAACGAAGGGGACAAATTCCACGAGACTCTGAGATTCTGTGCCTTCGCCACCATGGCCTTCCGCGCATAGCCCATGCACAGCTACCGCTCGATCTTCGTGGATGAGAATCGTTGGTGAAGCGTTGAAAGGTTGTAGCTGTGGCGGATCTGACGTCGTGAATTTTGGAACCATGGAAACTGTAACCCCTATCATAATTTGCTCACCAGCAACGGGGATGCTATAATTTTGCTCCAATGTGTGCGAGCGAGCCCAACCGTCACGAACGGAGGAACCGTCAGCCCCGCTGGTTGCGAAGTCCATGGACGCCAGATACCGATCCGCGAGTGTTTTCGTAGTTATCGTTGGCAGAGGACCGATCGTCATGGTGATTAAGGGAGTCAGTGTGTCCACCGGACTGCCCACCACGCCTTCCAGATCCAGCGCGACCGCCTCTTGTACTGGAGCCGGGAGTTGAGCGTCATGATTTGGAGGAGAAATTAGTAGCGGCATTGATGGCTTGCTTTTTTTCAATTTGGTGAGCTTGGAAACCTCACTGGGTGAGACCTAGCGGGGATTTGAGGAAGGACTGAAGAACAGCCGTATCGTTGCCCGAGTTGATCCCTTGCTTAGTGCAGAGTATTTCATATCGGCGGAAGAGGAGATCGTAGATGCCGAATTGGCATACAGAAAGGTCGGAATGCACCGCGAGCACCTGGATGAACTTCTTCTTTTGCCTTCGTGAGGTTGTGACTTCGGGAGCGGAGAACAGATCAGCAAAGTGGTGTAAGATCTCCAGTTGATTGTTGAGGGCGATGGTGAGGTAGGTAGCTGTGACGAAGATGTTGCCTGCTTCTTCCACGTGGACTGAGCTGCTACTGGTTTGTTGTGAAAGAACCTCTCGTGGAAGATATGTTCAGGCTCAAACGACGCATGGTAGGCCGGGGAAGAGTCGGTCAGGATGAGAAACTTGGGTTTGACGCCGCGCTCCCAGTTGCCCTCATACCATTCCGGGTTGAACGCGTCAAAATGGCCCGGGTATTGCGCTCGAGACAGTTGGGGAGATGCTTCTGCATCTGAGGAACCCTCAGAGCAGTCCGACTCGTTGTCGCTGTCGTGGTTGGATTGCGGCGCCAGATGGGATTCGAATTGTCGTCGTCCGACTAATCGCCGGGCGCATCCAGTTCGTGGTCGGGTGAGGACTGACCAGTCCGCACTCCACGAGTAGCTGGTGCGCCCGGTCGGTATGCTCGTACATGTTTTGGCTGTGTAGAGCGCCGGAGAGGCGGGGTGTTAGCATTAGATGAGGCGGGTGCCGTGGCTGCAGCGATGGAATCCGGTAGCAGACGCTTGTGGGTGTCGCTGATAATTGACTCGATCGCTGAAAGTTGAGCGGGTTCGAATGGGGGAAGAAACGGCGGCACAATCGGCGGTTTCAGAAAGGACGATGAAGAGGAAGAAGGGATGGAAGGGTGCGGAGCACTGGGCGCTTCCGTCGGGTTTCGAACGGAGGGAATCTGCGAAGCAGTTAAGGAAGGCGGTTATTGAGGTTGTTGAGGTTGGTTGGTTGTCGCCTGCGAAGCGGAGCCAAGTTGAGGGTCAGGTGGTGACATGCTTGGTCTAGTCGAAAAGTTTGTCAAAGATTAGTGCATCGGACCTCCGTACTGCTGCACAGGGAATTGGTTCTTTGAAAATAATTTTGGTAAGAAGCGCATGACTAGCTACTAGTATGGCAACCAGATAAGCAAGTAGAACCGCCGCTTAGTAGTCGAGCGTCACCGACGATATCGCCGTCCGAAGGCGGCGTACAGTTGGGCTACCAAATCACACATGTAATAATACTGACCCGTGATTGGGCAGACCTACTATACGCCGCCTTCGGATGGCGAGACCGTTGGCGAGGCTTTGACTACTTAGCGGCGGTTTCTACTTGCTCATACGGCTTTCAAGCAATTCGGTAGTCATTCACTTCTATTCGAAGTTCTTTTCGATAGAAACGACTCTCCGGGCAACCGTACGGATGTTCGACGCAATCTTTCTCGATACCTTATCGACTAATCCAGCTGATCCGTTGGTACCACTTGTTCGATCAACTAGCGCTGCTACGCAAGCGACAACCAATTTGACAACACCGAACCCAACAACAACAACGAAACCTTCACTACCGACGGGCGCTCAGCCCTCGTTAATAACGAACCCCCACCCCTCCAATACCGTTAGCAAGCCTAACCGGGTCACTCCTTCCTTCTAGCGAACTCGTTCATCTCACTCAACCGGCTCCAACCACCCAACTACTCGTGCGGGCGCCTCCCATGTAAATTCGCGTGGTGCATCATCTGGAAGCGGCGGCACTCGCCGGAAGCCGGAATGATCGCCCCATTTGTCAAAGTGGGCCTTGCTCATCGGCGTTTTCAGAGATCGGGGCGTTTCCATTGCTTATGCGACAACTGAGGTTCGGACTCCAACGTCAGTATCTTTCAAATACGAAACGTGTCGAAAATGTTTTGAGTGGCTAAATATATTTTATGTGTTATAAAATATTTCCAAATATTTATTGTACTGTATCAAAACAATGTACTTTTTACGGAAATTACAAATTTTCTCAGTACAGAATGTTTCTCAAATTTTGAGGAACGAAATTATTGTGAGAAGAGTCAAAATTTTATAATTTACATCCCCGAAATTTTTTTACATCCCAGAATTTTGAGTTACCTGTTTTGACTGCCAAACTTGGTAATTCAAAATAAATGTCCCTATCCCTAAAATCCTGGTTTTACAATGCCCTCCATAATTTTCAGATGTGGTAATGCATCCTGTTCCTTTTCATCTTCTGCTAAACATGGCTTTGATATGTGTTCATGAGCCATGATGTTATGGAGCGTAATCAGAGACGAAGAAACACGAAGTCGTTTAGTTCTACTTCCATCACAACAACTTGGTGGAATGGGTGATAGAATTTCAGTTGATCGTCTTGAACTACGAAAACGCTGATGAAAACAGGAACTACATGTCTATAATGGAAGAAACCATATCTCAAGATTTACTAGAGCCACCACCAAATGAATCAGACGCTGAAAACGGTCATAGATATGTAGATTTGAATGACTTTATGGATGACGTATTCTGTATTCTGTGTTAGTCAAAGAATTGGAGAGAACGCGTGTAATCAACTATTATCAGTATTCAAGAAACATAGTAGAAAGGTGGAACAATTTATTAAAGTTTATAAGAATTTGGACGATATTCACAAATGTGTGAAAGGACGCACGAAAAAGAACATGTTGAAGGAAGGATTCAAGGTGGAGAATAGATTGTCAGAAAAGGGTATTGGTTACGAGGTGTATAGGAGGGATCCCATCGACATTTTGCGCCGTCAAATGAAAAGTGTTCAAAGAGACGAATTTTACATAAAACCTCCTGACCGTGTTTCAATTCGAAGCCATCAAATCAACTCAGAATTGGGTGTAAAAGCGGCCAAATTAGCAGAAGCAATCATAAATATGTCTAAGGATAGAAGAATTTCATGGCGTACCCTTGATGCCGATGGAGAGCAATAGTTCGTGGCCACGGTCCAAATATACAATGACAAATCACAGACATCGCTAAAGACGTCTGCATTGAAGTTTTATCCACTTCACTCGACTCTTTTCAATTTCAAAGAAGAATGGTGATGTAGAATAATTGCATGTGGGGACTCAATAATTGGATACCTGCCTGTAGAATTATCAGAGTTAACTCCACAAGGAGTGAGAAAAGGTAATCAAGAAGATATTCTGCTTGCTTTACACGACAGTATTGAATTAATATTTCAGCCACTAATGAACGTGGAAATGAAAGGGGTGTCGTTCCAGACAGCAGATTTAAAGAATCTTCGTGGTCACTTCATGCTGTCACCGTATGTAGCTGATATTACGGAAGCAGAGGATATGTTGAGTGTAAAGAGAAACACGAACCCAAATTCTCCATGACACAGGTGTTTAGTTGGAAAAGAAAGTCTAAGTTGTGTTACCCATTCCGCAGAAAGGTCTGTACTTGACACTATTGAAATGTTCAATTCTGGAAAAAGTGGGAACGAAGTAGTTTTTTTCCGTTTGTTGGTGTACATCCATCAGTTGATATATATGCAATCTTTGGTTTCGAACCTATGCATAACCTCTCACTTGGTATCTCCATGTTGTTGAAAGAGTGTACTGTATTGTCACTGAAAGATTAAAAAGGGGTGAGAAGGTCAATAACAACTCTCTACGGCGAAGGGAAACATATTCCAATCATTAAAAAGTCAATTTTATCTCTTCTTAATCGGTTCTCTAGAGAGGCTCAGTGCAGCCCACCTGGATGTGGTCTTCATGTGGATTTCTCGAAAGAAATAAAAGCTGGTCGTCTATCAGGTCTTTTCAATGGGGGTGGTATTGAAGGTATGCTGGAAGAAACAGATCACGAATGTATCGATATGGTATCTCCTTTGATTGCTTTTCTTATTGATACATGTTGCGGAGACTTTTGTGTAGCACCTGTGGCATCTGTTTTCGTACAATGTTTTGATCTCGTAAACTGTAGTTGTCGAAGTAATAGAAGGCCGACATGGAGTGATGAAGAAGTAAAAGAATTAAGAAAATTAATGAATGATTACAAGGTTCTTGGAGTAAAAAAGTTTGGTAGATACCAAGCTTCCAACAAGGGAACAAGCAAACGACATATGCTTGATAATCTTGTCAGTGACATAGGTCGCACTGAAGGGCTTGGATACCTAACATGTTCGATTTATGAGAAGGAACATAAACTATTTAAGGAATCCTATACACTCACCTCGAAACGTTCCAAATATGCAATGAGTGAGACTATTCGAAAACAAGACGAACAAAATTATATTCAAAAATGTCTTAGCAAGAGGGCTGTATCTGCTATTCCAAAGCAGATAAATATAAGAAGAAAGAAAGCTGTGAAGGATGATGCAGCGTTCTTAGTACAATCCGGAAAGTCTGTAGCATTTATAGATTTTGAAACTGCAACAAAAGTGCTCTACAACTATAGAAATGGATTAGATAATTTGGTTGTTCAATGTGAAGTTATAAGAGGCTTAATTGCAGTTATGGATGAAGTTGGTCTGTCACAGTTGGTAATCCTGTTGAGAGAGCATATGAAGGTGAATGGGATACCATTGAATGTTGCACGTAATACGAAGATAAAGTTTCCAGCATCAGCTTATGTTTCGGGGTACATAGTACCAACGTTGGACGAAATGAATTCTGGCAGTGTCATATTTATAGAGAAATAAAACTACAGGATGTCACATCGCATTATTGCGAAACGAAGTTTTTATTAGAGTACAACACCACGTCTTGATTCTATTAAGGAAGAAGGGGATAATTATGACAACTCCAGAATGTGTAGAAGAACAGCAGCAAGAATTGAGTTGACCAATCGTGCTTCATTATTGGATTTTTCGCTTTCTAAATACATAGATAACCACTCCGACGACAAGTTATATGATGAACGCGAGTACGAAATTTGGTATGATCACTTTCATCGTCCAATCATGAATGTGGATTCTGTTTCCCCCTTCTTCGCCACCTTCTCATACTGATAAATCAACACCTTTGCATACTGATCAATCTCCCTCTTCACCTCCCACTGCCAAATATCCTTCATCTAATGATGGTATCCCTACTGGCGGTAATGGTAACAGGTCGTCATATGATGTAGACGATTACTATGGGTGGATGCTATCAAATGAAAATTACAGCCGGGGTTACAAAGAGCTATGTAGATATTTGGATTACACGTCGCGTACCGAGAATTGTTCAACTAGAACCCGTAGGGTACCTGTACAGAAATTGAAGGAAAACTTTGTGTGGAAATTTCTGGTTCTCGAGGAGGGTAGAGAAAGTATTCATAAAGCTATTCTAGAGTTGGAAAATACGTTGGATACTAAACGAGGATCTCGTGGAGGAAAACGTTCTAAAACAACTAGTCAAGGGCAGGGTGTATGGTCATCCGTGACTAAATCGCAAAATAGCAAATTTGGAAAAAGACCTAATTCCTTTTCCCACTAAAAATGCACGGTAACAGTTTGGAAAAGAAGAAAAATCAAAGAATGAGTGTATCACTTATTTTCTAAAAACATTGATTATATCGTATATTATGTTGTATAAAAAACAGTGACTAACAGACCATGCAACTGGAAACAGCGATGAAATTGTTCATGTTCATGTTCATGTTATTGCTAATTCACAATCTTTGATTTTTTTTGCACACCATAAATCCTACCTGTCTACAGTCTCAATATATTTTTTCCATTGCAATTATTGTCGATAATTTCCATATTAACGTTTTGAAATTTTCGCAAATGGAAAAGAGCTTTGTTATGCTTATACTGAGTTAAAATACCCAGAAGTACAAAGACAGAGATTTAGAGTTTCACAAAAGGATGTCACTTCCGAACATGAAGAGGCTATCTTCACGATGAGAACTTCTGGACCTCGCTCGAATACGGGCTCCCTCCTACTGATGGATGGGGATTGGGTATTGATAGTTTGACTATGATGCTCTCGGACAATTTTTCAATCAAGGAAGTTTTACTGTTCCCTGCTATAAACCCGAATGGTGATGATCATTGATGCGTATGGTGATGATCATTGATGCGTACATTAGATATATCTTTTTCTTTCTTTCTTCGGACCTTAATTCTCAGTATTGCCTTGCATTTTAGTAATTTCTATTCTTCTATACGTTTACTGTAATATCAACAATGGTCCATGCACAATGTGGTCAACGTGTGTTATGTTCATGGATTCGTTGTAGTCTGAAGTGCGTACTGTGAATTCTAGCTGTCCACTAGCTTTTAACTTCGCTTAAATTGGGGAATAAGGGTGATTGTAGAAAGCATGTTGAATCAATCCTCCGAAGCTTCGATAGATGATATATTTATCTAAAACCTTCTAGTTGCCCTTTTACCAGTTATCAAGCTTCAAACAGGAAGAAGGAGTAGCCAGTAGATCTTCATTGAAACATGAGGATGTTCAGGGGTTGTTTCAAAATTTCGAAATCGTTTCCCACTATATCACATGAACGATAATGACTGTACGAGCGACAATGGAAACAATAATGGCATTCGGATAGGAAATATTATTTCCTATATTATATGCTTTATGAAGTGGTTATGTTACTATAAAGTTTGTTTTTAAGAAAATATCATGTAAGTTTACGTTTGTTACCTGAAGATGATTTCTTTTTCGTGCCACAATTATTATTATCACTTTTTACTTTACTTTTACTATTCATATTCTTAGCCGAATGCGAAGCCCAGAATTTCATAGTTGAAGCCGAAGGAGAAACTGGAGTAGAAAACTTACGGGCAGGTTGTTTTCTAGGTTGTTCTTGTTTCGTCTTCCCACCACCATATTGTTGATATGCCTGTTTTTGTTCATATTCTTTGTTTGCGCGGGCTTCTGCTAGCATAACTGACATGGCAAGATCAGCAGCATCACCCTCTGTTTGTTCCACGGGCTCCGTGCCAATTTTATCTTCCCCTTCCTCGTTTTATTTTCCTTCCTTTGGTTTTATCCGCTTTTCACCTTCTTCTTCTGCGAACCGATCACGTAGTCATTTGGAAAAATCATCAGGTACGTTAACATGCGACTAAATCAACAGCCTATTTTTATTAATGAAACATTTACTGTTATGAACATTTTGAATTTTACAATGAAGCCTTTCTCTTCTCTCTATTAAATTATAATTACCACCACCGCCCTTTTTCGGTAAGCGAAACCATCAATTCAAAAGTAGAACAAGCAAAAACCGTTCCAATAAATGAAACATTTACTCACATTCATCCCATCTACACCACTTTCTTCTCGGGATTTACGAACTACGGCTGCTCGTATCCGTCGACAACTTTCTTTCCCTTCTAAAAAATCAACAACAACAACTACAGACATTCGAGATGTTGAGAAAGTCGTTATTGCAAGGGAACAGGTTGAAGGTGTCGGTGCTCGTGTCCGCCGCAATATTGGCCGTTCCAAATTTACTAACCTAGACCCTTTCCTATTGCTTGACGAATTTCACGTTAGGAAGCCGGCAGTATTCCCAGTGTACGTTATATCTATTGTCTTTTTCTTCTTGATTGAAATATTTTTCAATCCAAATATTAGTCTAACCTTCCCGATTGCTTGTCTTTCTGGAATTATTTATTTTGTTTCTATAATCATCCGCGTCGTGGTATGCAAACAGTAAGTTTATTTTCATCTTTCTTTACTCCCTTCATCTTTAATTTGACAGAAACAGATGTCTGACTTCCATTTTTTCTTCTATTTTTCCATTTCAGGTGACGTACATGTTGGAAGGAGATTTAAAACATGCTGATAACAAAAGTCATGAAGGTGTGGTGCTTCCAAGCTCCTTACAATGGATGACTGCTGGACCAGGAATCGTTCAAAGTGAAATGCCACACAGTGATGGAGAGAACAGTGGTCTGAAGACCATTATGGGTTAACCTCACCAAGAAGGACAAAATGAGAAAAACAGAATGCTAAGGTAAGTTTTTTCTTCTCCTTCACTTCTTTGCCTCAAATTCTTTGATTACTGACATAATATACCCATTTAATCATAGATTTATTTTGTTTAGCATTACTGGCTGATGAGGTACCGACCGGAAAGAACAAAGAAGGAACCATAGAGGTGAAAGTAATTGCTGGTAACTGTTTCGACGTTGAGAGTAAAGTATTCTCTGTGACCACAACATTATATTGGCATGTGTTGATAAAGAGCACCTAGCACCAAAGTCCGGTGGGATAGGACCAGGGTCTTGTTTACCAGTACCTTTAACAAACCCCAGTGTATTAGGAACTATAAATCGTCTACTTCCTCCTTCATGCATTCCTTCGACACCAATAACAAATCCCTAGATGACTCCACCTGAATCCGGTCGAAATGAGAACGTTTCAAAACCATCAAATCCATAACTAGTATCAATGAAATGACCATTACTAAGTCTTAATACATTCTTAATAGATACTTGTGTCACCATAAATTTCGTTTTCGTTCAATTTGACGGCAGTCACTGATTGTAACATGATTGAAATACAATGACGGATTATATTACCATTCAGGACAGAGTTCGTG
Organism: Odonthalia washingtoniensis; assembly: GCA_032358235.1. Lineage (NCBI taxonomy): Eukaryota > Rhodophyta > Florideophyceae > Ceramiales > Rhodomelaceae > Odonthalia > Odonthalia washingtoniensis. Next base: position 14,942 of record JAULBU010061358.1, on the reverse strand, counting down.
ATGTTACTTCGTATACTGTTGCTTTACTTGAACACTTGATTTAATAAAGACGGCTCCAGCGCATCAAGCTGCTGTCTCAAGATACTGGGTATCGTGCGTCTTTACTGTTGGTGGAAATATTCCTTAGTGAAAGAGATAGAAAAAGTTGATGGTTAGGGTACGTACGGAGTGAAAAAGATAGAAAACGGGAATGGTTCGGATACGTACGGAGTGCAGTGGACGATTGTGCAAAGAAAGTTTTCAACGAAAAAGGACAAAATGAGGCAAAGTGCCACTAATCCTTGTCTGAATAATTTTGGGATACATTATCTCAATGCTGTAAAATTCGTATAAATTGCACATGTGTAAAAGATTTCACTCTGTGCTCAGCAAATATGCAGTTAGTTCACTGTAAACAATTGTCACAGCTTTTAATACATTACAAAATTTGTACAATTTGCACCTGTCTGAAAATTTTTCACGCTGTGGTTGGTCAATGTACAGTTAGTTCACTTTATTTCTCTGCAATTTTTACAGCATGAGGAAAACATTCTATATTAAAAATGATGTAATTTTCATTGCGGCATCTTCACCGCCATCTACGCTACCTTATTATTCTCGCACACCAACAACGCGAAATAATAATCTCCAAGATCAAGACGGAATACGCACAATACTTAGTATCGTCAGATGGCTGCTTGATGCGCCAAAGCCGTCTTTATTAATGAACAAATATATGCAATTATTTCTACAGCGGCAGCATTTGCATCAGAAGGTGAATGTTTTCTATTTTCAAACTTGTCCACCGGACGCTATGGTTCCCATTAACACTTAAATTATCGGAACGAATCAAGTTCATTTCTTCCACAGATCGACATGCATCCACCTAATTTAACACACCCAACGCCGAATAATCAACTTCTAACGAATTAAACACTTTACCACAAGCAAATGAGCAACCACAAAAATAAAACGATCAAACAATATCATTTTCAATGGCACCATACTAACAACCATTCACCACCTATATAAATTAACAAATTGATATATCCGGTCTATTGAAATTAGGGTAATAATATCAACATAAACCTGGTAATATTTGGTCTATAAATTCTCTGAAACAAATAAAAATACTACTGATTCTAACATGAACACAATGTACTTAAGTTGTTTGTCCGAACGGCCTGTGTGATAGAAACGGTAGGTTGAATTTTGTTTGATGGAAAGTCAGATTTGTGTGGATCGTTGGAGATTAAATATGCTAACCACATACGTAAATTAGTCCCCTATTATATATCTCCCCAAACTTTTATTTCAACTTAATCATGAATTATTCTAACTTTCACTAGTCATCAGACGATTACAGCCCAAGTATGTCATCTTTTTAATAGCCATAATAAACGTTTCATTCTTAATCATCACCGTACTATTACCAATTTTACATTCATTAGCACCGCCATCTGGTAGGTAAATAATCGTAACTCCACCAGTTACAATTATCACTGATACAGTTCCACAAAACTATCTGCGTTAACACGTAAGAACGTATCAATTGTGGAAGCGCCTAAGAAGAAATAAGTGACTTACAAAAAGGTATTGAAATGAATTTATTTACTGAGTGACGATGATTCAGGTAGTGGATCTGAGGTGAAAATGTCAGATGCAGACATTATTATGGAAAATATTACTCTATATCAGCAGCTGATGGGTTGTATCTATTTATCAAACACTACTCGATCGGGTGAAGTATATGCAGCTGGTTACCTGTCCAAGCAAAAGCGAAAGCAAAAGCGAAAGTTACTTGCTTTACCTGATACTATGGGATTCGAAGTATTCATGACTCGTGCATTTCGTATCTCACATCACTACGCAAAGATAAACGCAAAGCTGTTGATGAACCAAATGAAGTCAGTTAAATCAACTGGCGATCATCATGGATAGGCAGAGACCAACTTTCTGCAAAATAATTATCAACATTCAGATTCATCTCAGCGATATAATTATTAGTTTCGAAGACCCCCATTCTAATCCAAAGTCACCATATGTCGCCTCATTGTACTTTTAGTCCCCGAAAATATTTTTTCTGAAGCTCAATGGAAGGAGGTTTACCTTCATAATTCAAATCAAAGTATCGCTCCCTAATTTATTCAAATTAAGGGGTTTCATGTAGACTGGGGCACCACTACCGACATCAAAACATTCCGTTGGTACATCGTCCTCAGAACAGCTTACATATATGATTTCGACTTTGAATCCCCCGAAATCTTACGAAAATACGTCAGATTTTCTAGTCGTTACAAAGATGAAAACGCACCACGAACATTACCACGGAGCCTAATCCACAGCGTTCATGGATATATTCGAATGTGCCTCACTGTTGATGGTTCTACTATTTTCGACGACAAATTTCGCCTTCAACAACCTTCTGAAGACCTGTAAATTATCTTTCCCGAAATATGAGAATCGCTTAGATTTACATCTTTATTTGACCGTGTTCGTGGACATGACTGTCAACATCATCGATTTTATTCATGTCAAGTGCGGACCATGAATTTGATCTTCGAATGAAGCTACCCTTGGCTTACTGTTTTCGCAAAGTAATGGTTTGATAGATGGTTCCTAAGGATCGGTCGGAAGACTGTAATATGGGAAAGGGAAAGACTTTAATTGTATCATAATTTGAAGGATTTTCCTTTCAACTTGTCTTATTTGAGGGCGTTGTAGCTGTTTTTGAAATGTAGAACCATAGTATCACATTTTCACGTGCGACTGATGGTTCGAAAAAGGCATAGTGAAATCTCGTTTCTCTGTCAGAGAGGGATCTAAAAGATCCTGTTCAAGAACATGTATCGGTTTTGAATTATGATATTCTTCCTCTTCATACCCCTAGACCGCTTGATGGACCTTGAAGGGGTTTGTAGTCGGATGGATGGGAATTGATGTTTCCAAATGGTACCAACGATCCGTATCAACTAACGGTTTCTTTTGAAATTATTCATATCTTATATTTGTACAGATTTTCAGAGGTTCCAAACAATTATAAGTCTGCTTTTGTGAAGATTGCACGACCCGTAGTGTCATCAATCATTGAGGAGACGAAGACAGAATTTACTAAATAAGTAGGATTGATGTCCTCAGATACATGTTATTTGATTTCGTCGAACTTATATGTATCAATTGATTCACGATGGTTAGTATTCCGAATTATGCAACACTCCTCTTGTTTGTCGGAGTCGCTGACTTTCAATATTGGTCAGATTCATATCGACAATACCAAGGACGTAAAAGGTATGAAATGGTTTGCCAACTTCGATGGGGTGCAATGTGCCATTGAATACACACTTGTCAGCGATACAGGTGAATGCAGTAACGAAATAACTTTATCAGTTCTTCTAGTATATTTCTCGACAGAAATGTACTTCCAGCTGAGAATATTCGCCGAGTCAGTTTCAAAAATACCACACGAATCTATGGTAAAACTTACCAGCATGAAGTTTAAGGACCCACTTCGCGTAAACCTCAGTGAAGCGCAATAGACAGTGTTATACTTAGTTCTCACAGTAAAATTTTTGGGAGTCTGTTTCTCCAGATAGCGAATTACGTGAGAGATACCATCCTACGATACAGTGCATCGTCATCCCGGAAAGAACATTCCTCTTATTTAATGAGTTCACCTTTTGGAAATCCCAGTGTTTCAACTACAGAAAACGTCTCAGTTACGTATGAAAATGTAGGAAATAATTGCCCATCATTAACTGTAGCCTTATTCAAACTTCAATTCGGAATGGTCGCGGGATTATTGCGCGATTTGACATCCTTGGCTGTACTGGTATGGCCATTTCTGGAAACTTTAAAGCGTCCAGTGAGGAACATAATGTATTTATAGCTGTGGAGCGTTTGAAAGTAGACAATCAAACTGCAAAGACGAGATACTAAATCAAAAATAAATTCGTTTTCCAAAAATATCTCGGAATCTTTCCAAAACATTCCCAAAACGTTTTCGGAAGAAACAGTGCTTTTTTTGTAAATGTTTTCGACAAAATTATGACAAAATTTAGAGTGCCGATGCGACTTTTTTGCAGTTTTCCAATAAACTTTTGGGCAATTTTGGGACACGGGTTCAAAAACACCGATATGTTTTTGGAAAAAAATAAAATGGTTCCAGATATATTCCAAATAATATTTAATTAAAGAAATGTAACATGTAGTACACTTTTAAGTCGTTTTTACATCACATTATAGTACTACTGAAATAGTGTAGTAATTATTTAAAAATTTGGAAATTATCAAAACTTTATTGGCGTTCTCATTCCCCTCTGTCTCAATTGTTGGCTCAAGGTCGCCCCGTAGTTTTTTACTGAGGTCCTCAAGCCCGTGGTGCACCACCTCCGACTGTTTGGCCACCGCATTCTCGACTATTTCGACAACATCTTCGGCGCTGTCAAGCCGACCTCTCATCCCCACGCCATCCCCAGACACACTGCGGATCTGGGCTGCACGGTCACGGACCTACTACGTCCTAGCTACAATCCCAGCTACCGGAATAGTATTTCGGCAACTGGGGTTGTGGATGCACCTGACGAATATGATCTTCACCGGGAAAACCTGTCTGGAGATCCTGGGGATCGTGGTGGACACAGCACTCCAACTATTAGTCCTCAGCCCCAACAAATTGCGGAAAGTCACAAGCGCCGCCCGTCACCCTCTCCAGCATACCTCATCCCATCGCCAATATCTCAACTAGAGGTTCATCCAGAGTTTTGCCGGCCTCACAATCTCCCTCTCAGTCGCGGATTGCGAAGATCGACTACGACTACGAGAGGTCTTCGAATCTCTTCGAAAACCCTTCCCGCTTCCGTGCTCTTCGCCCTTCATGAGGGCTAAGGGACCGGCCTCCGCTCCTTCTCAACCAAATTCTACACCACATGGACATGGCCTTCCGCAAGTTGCAATGCGCGAACTGCGATGGTTGTCCCAGCTGCATCTGAATGTCCACGTGGGTCGTCCGATTTGGTGGGGTCCTCCGTAGAGATGTTTATACCAACGCGAGCACGGGCCATGAGGCGCAGTTTGGGACGGAAAGGTGCTAATGTCTGGTTTCTTCGACTCACGGCAGGAAGGAGCCCACATCAACTAATTGGAGGTGACAGCGGCACTCTTCTCCCTGCAACTTTTCCACATGTATGCATGACGGAGGCACGTCATGCTGGTATCCGACTCAATGGTAACTGTCCATGTCGTTCGAAATATAATATCCTGCTCTCCCCGCTTCTTGTACGAGCTGCGAGAAAGGCGGGATGCTTTGGGAACGCCATGGAATGACCATCTCATCACGTTATTTTCCCCTCGCCCTCAACTGCTGGGCTGCCGGTCCGTCGCGACCGCACTACTCTTCGTCTTGAAATGTTCACCCAGTCTCCATCCGCCTGGTCCAACAACTGTTCAGCCTGCAACGGGTTCTTCCGGTGGACGATTCCGATCTACCCTAGTGGCTCCTTCCATCCAGCGTTCCGGTCGTGCAACCTCAACCGTCTCTGCCGCCGGTTTGGGACCATTATTCCCCGCCCACGGACTGGGTGTCATGATCGCCTCTGCTTGGACTGATACATGGATTCACGAGGCAAGAGGCCTCGCTTCAATAATAATTCCAATCCGGCCGTCCCTTACGCTACCCTATCCAATAATCGACCTTCTCCTTGGGATAGACACGGACAGTGTGTGGGACATAGTTCATTTGGAACCGGACTAAGGTCAGCCGGCGCGGCGAAAGTGTTGGCCAGGAAGATGGTGCCCTCCACCAGAGCCGCATATCAACGTCACTGGGAGACCTTCGTCCGATTCTGCACCCAGGCACAGGAATTCCCTCTACTGGCCGTGGACTCAACAATCTGCCGATATTTGGCCTTTCTATTCAAATCCGGCTCCGTAGCGGGCCATTCGATACGTCCCTATACAGATGCAATTGCGGCGCAACACCGGCGCCATGGTTTAGCCGCTCCTACTAACTTCCCCTTGGTCATTGTTAAGAAAGCTGGATATCGAGCTTTGGATTCCGAACGGCCAAGAAATGGACCTCCATTTCGAAGCGCACCTGTCCTGCCGCAATTCGCGCTCGACTGTGCACAGGCCACCCAAAAAACGCCCACGCCGAAAATGTTGATTCAAATGGGAGCTGTGGTAATTTGCTTCCAAGTAGCATGTCGACCAGCCAGACTGCTTAGCCTTTCAGCATCAAACGTCAACATATTCTACGGCTCCCGTCATCTCTGCGGTCGCAAATTTTCATGTTCAAGTGATCGAAGACGGGCATGGTCAAAGGGATGGAACTACGAATCCCACTCTACGGCCCCGGGATCTACTACGGATGTTGATACGCCGTTTGTTGGCACGTTGTGGTGCAAGTGAAGACTAAATTTTCCCGGCCACGCTGAAGCAACCGGGTCCGCCATCTAAATCGATATCGTTGGCGACTTTAAACAAGTTCGTCAAAGACTGCCTAGAGTTAAGTAAGTTTCACCCCCCGATGGGAATAAAACTTATGGATAGGTCGTTGCGCAGCGGGAGTCTCATCGCGGCTTATTCGGTCGGATTGGTGATGGAGAAGCTCATACACTTATTGAACCACACAGATACTAAGGTCCTTTTCCGGCACTACATCGCACCCTTTATGCTGCCTATTCCGGCTGCACTTTTCTTCTTTGACCGCTTCACACAGTCAAAATCTGATGCTGTCAGTCGCGAATATTTGGAAATTGTTAGTGGTAGCCCAGCAAGGTCCCAGTTACGTCTTCGTATCTCGATCACGCCTGTAATAATACTGGCCGGTGATTGGGCAAAGCTACTGTACGCCGCATTCGGACGGAGGCCGTTGGTGACGCTTTGACTACTTTGCGGTGGTTCTACTTGCTCATACGGTGTCACGCAATTCGGTAGTCATTTTCTTCTCCCTCCCTCCCTACCGTTTGGTTGCTTATCAGCCTATCAGCTTCTCTTCTTTCATTTCACCTTACTATTTCGAGGGATTCTCCCCCCTTCTGGCGCGTTGAAGCCTCGGGTCTATTAACGGCATCTAAAATAATAGTTTGTTTCCTTTTAGGTAACAGTCAGTGAAAGAAAGACCAGGTACTAGTTACGTTTATTAGGGCATCCCCACCGGTGTGACAAAATGGGCAAATGTTTTTGAAGTTTCACACTCTAATTGGCGGTATAAACATTTGATTATTTGATGAATAGCAAGTTTTATCAACAGAACTGAAATTCAGTGAAGACACTCGTATCCACCAACAAATAGCAACCGACATGTAATGAAAGATTACGAACTGAACAACTTGAAGATGGACTCACCCATGTTCCTCGAAATTGCAGCCAACGACATCATGGAGGCTATAGGGGGGGTTTATATCTTCCGACAGTGATGAGAATCAAAAAGGGGGTCGCGACCAGGTCAAACACCGAACATGGAGAGGGATAGGATAGAAGGGGATCGAAGGTTATATAAAAAGACTTCAGATCCTACTTTCAATGATGCTAAATTCAAGAGAAGATTCATGGTCACACGGGAACGATTTACCAAACTGTACAGTAATTTAGAAGCCGTTCCATTTTACACGAAACATAAATATTGTACAGGAAAATGGGAGCTCACTGAGCGTCAGAAAATGACAGATGCCATGCGCATATTAGCGTATGGATGTGGTAGTGATTCATTGCATGAATAACTCAAGACTAGGATCGTCTACAGTAGACCAGTGTCCAAGGCACTTTGTGACGGCAGTTGTAGGCAAGTTTTTAAGTGAGTATTTACTGGCACCAACAGAACATGATCTAAAACACATACTGAAAAGGGCTACCGAAAAAAGGTTCCCCTGGAAGGTGAGTAGCTTGGATTGCTGCAAGTGGAAATGGGAAAATTTTCCATCAGCTTGGTATGCAAAATTTGAAGGTAAAGAGGGCTACCCTCGATAAAATTAGAAATAATAGCTGGCGAAACTCTCTGCATCTGGCATTGATTTTTTTGAAATGTCAGAATCCTGTAATGACATCAATTACCTGGATGTGTACGCAATTATGAACAATATTGCAAACGGAAGTGATCTACCTTCTCTACAAAATTTTATTTGTGAGATTCGGAATGAGCCACACTAGTGGTGGACTTTATATACCCCAAATGAACATGCTTCTTACACTCTGTTATTGATCCATACTTACTCAATTACAAGAACAGGATCGTAAAGATGTCGAAAGAGAATTTGGCATGTTGAAGGATAAGTTGCGTATAATATCACATCTAGGGACGTTTCGGTCTACAATTGTGATGCACAACATTGTCAAATGCTGTATAATACTGCACAAAATGCGTGGAAGACTGTCTACGGGATTTGGATGTTGAAAAAACATATTTTAGAAGATGGAGCTTCTATTGAGAATGAGAACCAAGTACCAATGTGGGGGAATTTGGAGCAGCATGAAACAGAAGAAGTGCGACCTCCCACCACTCTAGCAGATTTGTATCGATTAAGTACTTTTATTTCAGATGAAGTAGAGCATATGAATACTCATAAATTGGTACTGGACCACTTATGGAATGCCACAGGGTCGACTACAAACTAGATATTTAAAGATGGAAGATCTTCAAATTGATAAGACGGTTCATTATTTTCCACAGTGGAAGACGTACCAGATTCAATCTGTGATTGGGCACTCTTCGACACATGTTTTCGGAGCAAGTTGTAGAACTCAATCGTGCCATTTTGGTCACACTGGTCTGGAGCAATTGAAAACAATAGCAGCTTATTGTGTCGTTTTAATGCCTCGTTGCGTTCAAGTTGTAATATAGCTTCTTCTGCCAAATTAGGTTTTTTTTTGAGTTGCTTCCATCTTATGTGCTAGTTATTTGACTTTTGACGTCCTTATGTCAGTGTAGATTTTGATTCGATCCTCCCTGAATCATTTCCTCTCTCTGTACAATTTCCTGAACTACAGTCTGTTATGATTGTGCGTTGTTATTAAAGCCACCATCGGAATACATGTCAGCCGAATCGTTTGCCTTATATTTTGGATGATCCTTTAGAACCTCAAACGTCATTCTAAAATTGAATGTCTTACCACAAAGATCGAAAGCGGAGAACATATGGACACCGTTAAAGAACCCTGTAACAATGCGAATAATATGTTCTGCATTCACACCTGTAGGTTTTGACCGTTTACAGCTTTAAAACCTCCGTTAATTTCATAAATTATTTTTGTAGAAACCTGATTCTTGATTTATGTGATTCTGCTGTACGAGACTGTGATTCGGGAGACTTAATCATAGATAATGTAGCCGTTATTTTGCTCAAAAAGTGCTGGATCCCTGCCTATTATGAGGTCTACTGGGATTTAAATCCAGGCTCTTGCAACCGTAGCTTCATATTTGGAAGAATAATTGAATCATATGCTGCGTGGTGGCCCTTGTATTAGGCCACTGCCATCACTTGGAAACACAGAATCACCACGACAAGGTGTCGGTTGAGTCCTGAACTTGATGACATTGGTGTTGATGACTAAACAACATCAATGTCCAAATGAGCAAAAAGCTGTCAGCTTTATTTTCTACAGTTGTAAAAATAAGTGCATATCCACCAGTCTACTATCAAATAACCAATTACTCAAATACGTATATATATATGACTGGATATACTAAAAAGTTAAATTATAAAACCGATTTGTTTCTTTCGGTATTTGAACGTAAATCAGCACATGAAACCAAATTGGTTCACCTCTACGCCAATCTGCAAGACCCCAATTCAGCGAGCTTCAACGACGACGATTAAAGTGACGATGTCCTCTTTGAAATTATCGATAATATGTTTGACTCAAGCGATGATGACGATTCTGACAACAATCGTCGAGGTGGTAGTCGTCCTGGGAAAGCTTCCAACATTGATCGAAAACAAGAAGTGATCGCGAAACAACTCGATGAATATTTATTGATTTATTGATACACCTACCTTTCTTCTATGTTCACTCGACGCTTCAGAGTGACAAGGGAAATATTCAACAGATTTGTCAACGAGTTGGAGGCTCACGACAATTATTTGAAGCAGAAAAAGGACGCAGTACTGAAAGGTGGATTTACGGCTAGACAGAAATGCACTGAAGCTACTATCTTCAGTCAATTTCTGTCATAGTATGCGAATGATTGCATGGTAGTGCAGTAGATTCAATTGGTGAATATGTGTGTATAGCAGAATCAACTGCCTTTGAAACTTTAAATAGATTTTGCAGATCAGTTCAAGATTTTTACTCAAAAGAATATTTTCTTTTGAAGATATATCTTCGATCACCAACTGATGAAGAAGTTAGTTTATTACTGAGCAGAACAAAATCCAACCGATTTCCCAGTATGATTAGATCAATAGATTGTTGCAAATGGATTTGGAAAAATTGTCCAACGGCTTACTAAGCCGTAATATCTTCCCTAGTTATTATTGGTACACCTTCTTTCCCCTCGTATTGTCCGAGGTACTACCTCGGGCAATACGATAATAACTGCGGAAGATATTACAGACGATAGGCTCCGAATTTGGCATATATTTTTGAGGATCCCGATTGTAATAACGACATTAATGTGTTTGATTGTCCAAAAATTAATCGACAAACTTGTTTCCAGCGAATATCCATGGAAAGTAGATTACACCGTCATGGGTGGAAAAATAAATAAGCCGTACATTTTAGCAGATGGAATCTATTCTAAATCTCCATTATGCTTGCAAAACAAATCCGTCAAACCAGATGGAAAAAGTCTTTGCTGTTTCTTTGTCACCATCATCATAAAAAATTTGAAAAAGGTTGTATCTGATAACCATAACAGTATCAGGATAATAGTAATTGTCGATGTGCCAATGGCTCACGAGGAGTCCGTTGGCAATGGACTTCAATTTTCTCAACAGAAAATGGAAATACCGGGTCAGTAAATGTAGATTGAGATGATTCGATAAGCATAATATATCTTCCGAATCATCTCAGTCTACACTTCGGACCAAACCCATCCTACATTTCAGTCTGAGCTATAGGATGGGTTGTGTCCAAACTATGGTTGTGATCGGTCGGCTACCGGAGGCTTTTGGTTGATTCGTCAATATTTTCTTGTTCTGATTTAATTTCTTCCTAAAGTAACGCATCCAATGTGTTGTATGATTAAACAACAGAAGCTGCGAAATCGTCTGATGTAATAGCTGGAAGCGTTTCTTCTACTGCAGCCACAATTGTGTACCCAATTGCACTAGGGCATGATACTATATGAGAAGATATACCCAGTGAAATGACTATACGATGGAAAGTTACTTATATATTTTTCTTATCCGATTTTGACTAAATGCTGGACAACATCGCCAGGTTAGATAAATGGGTCAGAAGTAGCCTTGGTTTTCATAATTAGAGTTAGTTTCCGTTTCATGATTGATGTTTCTCGTGCTTAAATAGGGTATTGTATTATTGGATTAGGAGACGCATCAGTCCGAATTGGCTTTGTATAGACTTTGGCCACATCAAACGATGACAGGATATCGGTCCAATATAAATAATTTGAGATGCGTACAGCCTGAAGAGCTAAGAATGTCTTGTATCAGTTGGGAGAGGATGAGACGAGTCGTAAATAAATGCTTCTAATAACAACATGTTTAGGTTCCAAGGTATTCCTATGATGACGATGAAAAGAGACTGGTATGAATTCGATTGGGTTGAGTTTGAGATAATCCACAAATTCGATCTCGGCGAACATCTTGTCGCCTTGGACATCATCAGGCGGCCACAATTGTGAGACCGGATTTTATTTTATGGCGATAAATGCACGAAAATAAGATCCACCAGGTACGGATAAACGGCTCAAATTCTTTAGAATGAGTCCACACAATGAAAAAGACGAATTTGATCTAGATATAATTGTCCTGCCATTGCTCAAGCGTTAAAATATATATTTTATGATCCAAGGGTAACCTTTGTGGTTAGGAGGGGTGGATTAGTCAACAAATTACAACAGCGTTGAATGAAATCAACGAAATAGCAATGAACATAATCCAAAAGATTATTTCGTTGAAGCAGAATTTTTATATCTGGACAATATGCATCAAATTTTGATGAGTTTACACACGTAAGGGGTGCATTTTGTCAACTACATGATAAATTTAATAACAGTACAAAAAGTAGATAATGAGAAGGTCACAGCTTTTAACTAAAAATAACTTCGAGTCCCATCCTACGACCTCGTAAAATGTTCAATTTCAAATTACATTCCAAAAGCTGCAGATCATTAGGGAAACTTCTTGTATCATGAACTTTACTAGTCATTCTCAGCATTTAGAAACCTAGTAAACATATCTCAAGGGGCATAAATTGATATGATTGCGACACTGAAACATTACTTAAGTTCTTTTAACCACAAAGTATGCTTATTATGGTGGCTAAGTGAGAAATTTTTAAAGAACCAAATAGGAGGCTATGCGTTGAAGTTTTTCTGTTATACTAAACGTTCAAAATATTTAATTTGTTAAATCATACTATCCAGACATTATAACTGATAATAAATTTTACTTCCATTTTTTAACCGATTCCTAATACATTATCAAGCATCTGTTACATTTATTGATGGGGCGACCGACATGGAATAAACTGCAATTATTAAGATGTACTCATTCCAATTACGCAGTGTCATCATCATCACCTAGTCGCAAACACCTCCACAATGCTGTATATATTCCATTAATGTCGATGGGTTTCCGCGTCCCGTGTGTACAAATACTTTCCGTAATCACTAAAAATACGGCACAATGAATCTATTCAAGGTCATTGCGCGTCGTCATCTGACGGAAACATGAAAAAAGAAATATGGAGATGTTGAATTCTACTTTCTCTCTCAACAAAAAATAGATTTAGTAGGACAAGAGGCTCACACAGGAGTTGCATAAAAGAATCATTTGCCAGTTGCGAAATTATTGTTGCCTCCTAGTGGATGTCCTGTAATACTACTGGGGTTTGACGAAAAGGTTTGTGAGAGCAGGTACCCGAGCTAAACATAAAAGGGCTTAACTTCGTACATTGTGTCATTCACGCTCCCACGTGCCACCCCCAAAATATATATTTTGTTATAAGTCACCCGCATCCCCGCCCAAAATTGTTGTCCCTCCCTGTTATTCTTGTGTCGTTATCAATGAATTTTGTCTCCCTCTAAGAGCATCTCCAGAGCGGTTTAAATTTGATAACAAATATTTATGAAAAATGCAGGTGTATAGAGGCAAACATTTTAGGACATGGAGTTATTTTTGGTGAAAATCCATTTTTGATCACCATTCGTGCAGAAGAATCCTGTCACTGTCTGCAGGACGTGTACTAGAAGTACTAATTTTTAAACCAATGAAAAGGACGTATTCATTTCATCATGGCATGATTTGGGTGTGTATAGAACAATGCTATGTACAGAAACAATTGATCATCTCAATGTGCATGTGGGATGATCTGGCAAAATGAAATGAATCAAGATATCCAAAATCCGCGGGAAACAACCATCGTCGTCCACCGCCCTCTTAACACGGACAGGAAAATTATACGAGCGACCTTGTCAAGATTAGGAAGCGAAGAGGGCCGCGAACAGCAACAATTTATAACATAGTCGAACAGGTACGTGAAATGGAAGATACGGATGACGACAACGAATATGGAGGGGTATTGCGACATGGTGAGAACGAAGCGGGTAACACCTAATCTGAAACGTCCGAATTACTCATGGAAACAGGACTACTTGGAAAAACTGCTATCTCCAGCAGTGTATCCCGACAAACGTGGAAGCGAGAATGGAGGCGAGGATAGCATTAATGGAAATATTTCATTTAATTAAAGAATACATTTATGTTTGTCACCGGTAGATCCATGTATAAAAAGAGTATAAGGTCTTCGTGATCGATAACATATTCTATATTATCCTTCTTCATATGTTACTAATTCTCTTCCTGTTTCATAGTAATGTAGTATTATCATCATGTACTTCTTCGTATAACAATGTATTATTATCATCATGATCTTCGTGATGTAGTAATGCAGTCTGTTCATCATGAACTTCATGATGTAGCAATGTAGCATTTTCATCGTCAACTTCAGAATGTAGTAGTGTAGTATTACCATCATCAACTTCATGATGTAGTAATGTATTCTGTTCATTATCAAGTTCACGATGTAGTGGAGTATGTACTTCTTCATATAATAATGTCCTATTATCATCATCAACTTCACTATCTAGTCATGTAGCATTACCATCATCATCTTCTTCATATGTCGTAATGTTGTTATTTATCATCAACTTCTTCCTGATGTAGTAATGTAGTATTATCACCATCAACTCCGTGATGCAGGAATGTATTATGTACTTCTTCTTATAATAATGTAGTAATGTAGTAATGTCGAATATGTAGTGCAATTCAATCAGGAGAGAGGAGTTAATGGAGTACTAAAGGGAGTTTGTGACCCTTTGTTCCGAGTAACCCAATTGCTGCCTGCACTCCACCAAAAAGGGGAGGGAGAGATCGTAATGTCGTAGGTGGCGGTAGATGGGTGGGGTGCGTATTGATCTTGACGCGCTCGTGAAACGGTGGATGTTAATTCTACGTGGATTGAGTCGGAAAAATTAACGCGCTTTTCAGGTGCAGTTGGGCAAGTCTCGCAAGAGATATTGAGGTCCTGTCGTAGCCGAAAATCATTCCGTTGTGGTTGACGAAATGAAAAGTTTCGGGGTTAGGTTCAGAATCAAAGTTGCTTTCCTTTATTAAAATGAAAGAAACATGAGGTGGAAGACACCTTAAGTAGGGTCTACCTACCGCTCAAGTGGTGGTCAGATGGTCGCACTGTAAGCATTGGACAGCGAGACAGCACATACTGTACGTTGCAGTCGAAAAACAAGTGGCGGAGGCGTCAATTGACTGAACGCGGGGAAAGAT
>JAULBU010061347.1:0-11527 GCA_032358235.1 Odonthalia washingtoniensis | reverse complement strand
GGCGACATAGATCGGGAATTGTTTATTCAATTTCCTTACAATCTACCAAATTGTTCTCTATCTGAAACAATATTCAAATTGCACAAATCGTTATATGGATTGAAGCAAGCACCATTGGTTTGGTACGAAAAATTAAAAACATTTTTAACAACTAAAATGGGATATAAAGTTCTCGAGAGTGACTGTTCAGTATTCATCAAACGAGGGAAACGAGGAGAAATATCAAATATTTTATCATACGTCGATGACTTGATGTTTATTTCAAGCGCAAGTGCACTTCTGGAAAAAGATATTGGTATTTTTCTGGCTGAATTTGAGGGAACCCAAGAAGAGCTCAAATGGTATTTAGGTGTTCATATTTCAGTCAACAAACATTGCTTGGAATTTTCGCAGAGTGCTTACATTTCCCAAATATTAAGCACATTTGGCCTACAAGATTGTCGTAATTTCTCAACACCAATGACTCCAAATTTTTATGATGAATTGCAACATCATACAACTGATAAGGTTGTGGAGGGTGACAAATACAGAAATATGATTGGATGCCTTCAGTACTTATCACATCGATCGAGACCAGATATTTCTCTCGCAGTGGGAATATTATCGCAATATTCTAACAAACCTACTGCATTTCTCCTCAAAAGCCTCAAGAGAATCTTTGGATATCTTAAAGCAACGAAAACGTTCGGTCTTAAATTTAAGAAGCCCGATGACTGCAAGGAAATTGTCAATTTTTATTCTGATTCTGATTTTGCTGGTGATAAATTAGACAGAAAATCAAGATCTGGCTGGGTTGGAAAATGTTTTGGAATTACGTTTCTGTGGAATACGAGAAAACAAAATTGTGTCGCTTTGTCTACTGCAGAGGCTGAGTATATTGCTCTGTGTGAAGCCACGTGTGAAGCAAAGTGGATTCGAACCTACCTAGCTGAACTTGGCATGGAGATGAAAAGCCCCACCCAAATTTTGTGTGATAATACTGCAGCGAAAGCATGGGCAAATAATTCCGAGAGTGGGAAACGCGCAAAGCACATAGACCTCAAAAATCACTTTGTAAAAGCTGAGGTACACAGTGGACATATGGAAATCAATTATGTGAACTCAGAAGAAAACCAATCAGATGGTTTCACAAAACCACTTGGGCCTCAGAAATTCGATATATTCAGAAAAATGATAGGCGTCCAAGCCATTTAGGAGATATTGGCTATTGGTCGCAGGAGGGGTATTAGGAGATGAAATATTTACACGTATTAATTTTACGTTGTATTTATTTCATGTCACTTGTAAATTCGATTTTTACTCTCCTATCATCAAGCCATGATTTTAAAACAGTATAAATACCGCTCGACATGTGAACTTTAGTCAAAAGAAGAGGGCAGTCGTCAAGGTCAATAAAAGCTAGCTTTCCATAAATTTTCAATAACTATCACAACTAAGTGATGAACAACTTCAACATGATCATCCCACCAAGCACTGCACCATCACCACCATCAACAAATTATGAAACTCAGCAACTCAACGTGACAATCCCATTAAACTCTGCACCTTCACCACCGTCAATAAATTATGATTATCGGCCACCCTCCTTAGCCGTCTCACGGAGCACTGAACCTTTATCACCGTCAAAATTATATAAAACTCGGTCACCCTCACTGGTAGTCCCACGAAGCACTGCACCTTCACCACAATCAAAATTTTATAAAACCAAGTCACCCTCCCTGGAAGTCCCACGAAGCACTGCACCTTCACCACTGCCGTCAACCACTCCACAAAGATCAACATCACCTCCGCCACCAAGGAACGTCGCACCGCAACTAAGTAACGTCGCACCCCAGCAATCACCATCAGCTCCGATACTAACCGTAACACCGCCCCGATCACCATCACCTCCGTCGCCGCCGATGCAACGAAGATTGGCATTGAAAAGAAAATGGTTCAAATTCGACACGGAGGATCTGTTCCTTTGGAGGGGCTTTTTGAGTAGTAGGGCGCATGTAGCGAGGTAGGACAAGCTGGACTACAATTTTGAAAAGGTGCCTACCAACTTCTTCAAACAAATGGAAGAGACAAAATGGCCATTGAATATACGCCCCAATCTCAAAACATCCCTCGACAGATACAAGAGACTACTTGAGAAACGCCGGGAGATGGCGGCAGAGAAAATGGATGCTTCTGGTACCGCTGAAGACGTAACAGAGGAAGATACTATTCTGGATGATATGATTTTAAAAATCGACGAGGCGGACGAGAGAAGGAGGCCTGATGGAAATGAATTAAAAAATGTGATGAGGTGCTAGTGGAATGGGGAAATAGTATAAGGGACCTGGCAGTTTGTCGCCGGAGTGTCGGGTAATGTGGTGGTAATAGAACGCACGGTACTGTTAAGGAAGTGTAAATGGAAAGTGAAAGAAGTGAAGAAATAATGTCGTCTGGTAGGAAAAGAAGACGATACCAAACGGAAGAAGACTCTGATGACGACATGCAGACGAAATTTTGCCTGGAGCGGGGGGAAAATAGGAAGTATGTGGAAAAAACTGGAACTGAAAGAGAAACAGGTTTCTGTTGATAAGAAACGACTACTTGGTGAAAATGAAAGATTTAATAAATTATTCGAGACAAACGGAAGAGGTCTTCAAATTGAAGGAAAAGGTCCGGAAATTGATGCAATGCAGCGGAAAGCTGCTGAAAATGAACTATCTAATGTTTTCTATGTATTGTATTTATTAACAACTGATTTATAGAAAAGAAAGTAAAGTAAAACCTTCCAGCATTTATATATTCGGTCAGATTTTGGCTTTTAACAGTCGAAGTATGACCCTACTTGGCTACCATTTTCTAGACATGTTTTGAAATTTAATTGTAGTACCGAGACAATGTAGAGAAGTGAAACGGGAGCCTGTCTCACCTTCAGGCTCCGGGAAATATCATTCCTTGCCCACATTAAGTTTAAGTCCTTGTAGCTCCATTACACCGCCTCCATCATGCTACTTATTGTAATAAAAATTATTTGTGCAGCTGTGGGTGTTAGTCAATCGTATCTTGAAACCAAGGCCGGAGTACGTAAGCATCGTGTCCGTAGATGTAGTACTGCTGCCCATCTATGTTCAAGCAGATCTCCAATGCATCGATAAGCCCACTTGTCCTGAGAAAAGTCGGATCGTGCCGCCTACCCACCTCGGGCCCATAAAGTGAAAAATAAGCCCGTCTGGTATAGTCAGAGTCTGGTAACTCAGACACGGCATTCGCTTGTGACCATAGTAGCAGGCCCCCTGATTACCATTATCCCCACCAAATCTCTTCATGAGGATATTGGTACAGTCTATGAAGCCCACCAACTTCTCCAGCGGTGCAACCTTGGCTATTACGCGCTCTGCGTGATATCTCTCCCTCTCCCTCAGAAAATTGCTCTTCAGATCAGTTACAAGATGACCGTACGTTTCCATGAAACACTAGGTCTTCTCCTAAAACATTTCACTTAACGTACCACTTTTAATCCGAAACACAGGTTCCAGATCCAACCATGTGCATGTAGATGAAAGCCTTTTTAAAATTACACAACAAGCTGTTAGCTCATGCAAATAGTACCGCCTTCGCCTAGTCCGTCCTTCAGGAAAATGAAGTAACTTTCCAATTTTTTTCCAAGTCCTCTACTCTAAACCTGAAATCATGTAGACATTACGTCTGAGTAGCTGTCCAAATCGAACTTCAAGGACTTGATCATTCTTGTCCGTTGCTTTATTTCCTCCACATATTTCTTAGCTTTCTTGTACCTTCTGTACAAGGCGAACTTCATTGCGGTACTGGTCGTGCTTGAAAGAGCGACATAAAATGTATTCAGCCTTTTCTTTTGCCGCCCTTTCGCACGACCAAGTCTGTATTCGCATTGTGCCACCATCACCTCCTCGCCTTTTTGTTTCGTTATCCATTTCTTCCACCTTCTCTGCCGCGCCCCCGCCCAGTCCCTCCTCCTCCTCTGCCACCACCCCCAATTCCTCTCCTCACCCAGTGCCGAATTCAGTTGAAAGGTTGCTATTTTCCTTCTCGTAGATTTTCGCGCAATTTTTTTCGGTTTTCAATACCTCCCGGCCTGCATACTAAAATTAATAACGACTTTTTTACTCAAATAAACTCTTTCCTGTTTTGCCAATTTGGGTTTTTTAAAAATGTTTTTGAAAATGTTATCGTTATTTTCTGCAACGTGGCGTAAAAAAAGTAACCATAACGCACATTTACGTTTTCCAAAACTCTCTATTGTTTAATGAATTCACTTGGAAAATGAGCTAAAGAATCATGACACGTTTCGGGTAATTTCAGAAGTCATTTTTTAATGAATTTTGAATTTTGCATTATTGTTTAGTCATAGTTCAGTTAGAAATGATAGAACACGTTAAATTTGTATCATGCTTTTTATTCAAATGTCACGGGATCAGACAAAAAATGATCAAAAAGAACACGAGGTATACATGATAACGGACTCAAAAAGAGACAAACCGACTGCACCATCAACAAAACAGTACACAAAATTCAGAAGTACTCGAACCGCCTTAGAATGATGATAATCGTAAGGGCGAACGTAGCCATTCTATTGACACTGTAATACAAATGCTACAAATGTAGGAAGAATCTACAAAATCAGAACACTCGAAAGCGGCTTATACAAACAGCCAATTTTAATCTAAACAGCTTCTACAAAGAAGCCTACCTGAAGAACTTTAGATTTTTACCAAACCAAATCAATGAAGTGGCGCAAATTATTGATTTCAACCATGGAAGTACTGCCAGGTAAAACCACTCCCGTCATGAACTGACTGCATGCTTCATAGTGCTGAGAAGCTTAGCTGCATCGTGCAGATGGTTAGACCTTAAACCGATATTTGGTATGCGTATATCGGTTCTACCTGAGGTCTTTTTGGAGGGCATAACACACTTTACTGAGGATTGAGGCCACGTTATAACAACATTTAGGGCTGATTTAATGAACGAACGTGAAATAAACTGCGCAGAATAGATAAGGGACTAAGGATTTTCTTCCCGAGATGTGTCGATTTTACGGTTTGTACAGATTGTACTAACATACTGATGAACAAGTCGAATGTTCCATGTGTACACCAACGAGCGTGCTTCTATGGGAAAAAACGTTTTCACTGTCTAATTTATCAGATGGTGATGACCCCGGACGGCCTTAGTTTACATATGTATGGACCGGAGGCTGGACGCTGTCACGATTTCACACCGTATCGTGAAAGCGCGATAGACATTGTACTACAAAACACTCTAAAAATTGAAGGTGAGCAATACTACATCTATGGGGATCCAGCATAATTACTGAGGCCGTGGTTATAAATAGGATTTAATAGAGCTATAGCTACAGCTCAACAAATTTTATATAACAAATTAATAAGTACGGTTCGAGTGTCTGTGGAACACTCCAATGAAGACTTAAAACTAATGTTGTCTACTCAGGACTAGAAACGTTTGTTAAAAGTGCGCGAAGCGCCGATTTCTCTCATCTTCAAAGCTACAGAATTACTTTGGAACTTCAAGGTATGCTTGCAGCATGGAGGACAAGTGCAAAGTACTTTTGATGTGTACCCACCAACTCTGGTCCGTTATTTGTAAACGCACCCTGCAGAACATTTTAAATAAAAAACGGAAAACTAATAATTTTACTTCTTTGTTCATTCCTTAGGAAAATCTAGGGGAAATTTTGAAAGTTCCTTGCGATCCTTCATACCCATTTTTCTTTCCTCGCTGTCCAATTCATGACGACATTCCGTAAGTTAAAAGCGTCTCTCTTCCAACTTCAAACAACGCTCGTTTAATTCCTGATCAAACAATAGAAGATCGTTCGTTTTCTGATCTGCGCCTTTCTGAAACTTCATCCTTTCCTTGTCAATTCTCAACCGCTTTGTTTCATACTCTGACATACATCGGATGTGATCGTTCAACATACGAAGATCGCACTCGTCCGACTCAAATGCGCGACGCCTCGACACAGAACCAGGAAACGAATTAACCGAAGACGGTGGTGAAATTTCAAATTAGTTTGGTAACACCATTGCACCAACTGCACTATTCACGATAATATTTCCAGCTTCCTGTATTCGCCTGTCCATTGTAGTGGGCTCCTCCCTTTCCGTCTGTCCTCATTCTTATTTTTAGTTCATTGCTAATACAACACTGTCCAGTAGTTCCTCACGCTAGCCACTTATCTCTATTATACCGGAGGCAGATTCATGTACCCTCCTAGCTGTTCGGTGATCTGCAACCAATTTATTAAACCGATCGTTTAATGATTTCCACGATGGCGTCCTTGTTTGAAGCCAATGATCACTTGGAATACGACTGATAAATTGATTCAGTACTTCTTCAAATTTTTGTTGGGCTTCACCGTGTCGTGCGATATGCGCATCGTTGAAGACGACAGACTTCAACTATAAAATGTCCCACGCCGCGTTGAAATACAGGCGTTTCTTTCGTATTAATTCTATAGACGTCCCCGTCCATCCACTTGCAGTGACCTGTGAAGTGGTCCATATATCACTGTTTTTAACCTCCATTCGCGTTCTTCGCAGGGGTGCAGATAGTCAGAGGATTGTAGTTAGTCGCAGGGGTGCAGTAGACAGGGTAATCAATTTAAGTCCGTAGTAGCAGAGTAGGAGTGGATGGCGAGGAGGGATGGCATCAGAGAAACGAACGTATAGTTTCGTTGAAAGAGACAGGGTTGGTTCCAGAGGAACCAACGAAACGATTCCTTGAAAGGGTCGGAGTGTCGCCAGAAATTCGTTAAAAGGGACGGGATGACGTAGAGGAGCGAGCGTAACGATTCATTCAACCGGACGCGGTGGCGGCAGGGAAATGAACGTAATGATTTGTTCAAAATAGATGGCGGTTCAACGGCGGTTGTCGTCGTAGGGGTGTACTTAAGTACGGGTGAGAGCATAAACACTACACGCTAAGCGGCTCCGGATGTTTGTCAAAATGGCGAGCGAGGTTTTGTTAGGGAGGGAGGGGATGGGGACGGAGGAACGAATGTAAAGATTCGTTCTTACAGATAGCGATTCGGAGGCGGTTGTT
Organism: Odonthalia washingtoniensis; assembly: GCA_032358235.1. Classification (NCBI taxonomy): domain Eukaryota; phylum Rhodophyta; class Florideophyceae; order Ceramiales; family Rhodomelaceae; genus Odonthalia; species Odonthalia washingtoniensis. The sequence goes on along the minus strand of JAULBU010061347.1, from coordinate 4,450 downwards.
TTTTTGGCGGTAGTTTTTTTGGGTTAAAAACAAAAACGAAAACAGATTGACACTTCGCCGATATTTTAGCACACTGCCGATTTCTATTGGCCATCCCAAGCCATTTAAAATTCACTTAAATTGATTTTAAGTCTTCATATGAAAAGAGATCTTTTTTTGTTTTTCACTTGCAAAAAAACGTGTACGACCTGTACCGAAATTTCCAAGTCATTTTTAATAATTCACTAAACAATAATTGTCTAATATGAGATATTTAATATTTTTCAGGTAAGTAGATAATTTTCAAGAGTGTACGAAGTGAGATTGAAAGAATAAACAAGCGATACTGTGTTTGGTATTCAGAATGAGCAGGGTGTCATGGTACTGCATTGAAAACCTTTACAGTATACTGATACAGTAGTGTATTAGGTTGATACGTCAAGCACTAGCCGTGTAAACCTGCTGTAGGTACGAGTCAAGTCATCGAGTATTTTGACACCGCTTGCTCATACCACGTTCAATCACTAGACAGCAGTCTATACTGGATATTGTCGCCCGTTCAACATGAAGTGAGTTAGCAAAACATCATTCATTTTACAGAATTTAGATATAAGTTCAAATTACGTTGATTATTGGAATCGTAGTTATCAGGTTATAATTAACCAGCTTAGGCAAGCCAGGAATTATAACTCGTACTTTCCAAATTACGTAATTATTTCGGTCGAGTACCAACTCTCCTCTACAAGTTGGTATATGTACAATGAAAGTTTCCCTCCTTTTCCCTCCATCTAAATTAACGTTACGCTATTATTACAATATACGAGTTACCTAAAATTTTGTTATCCCGAATTGGATTTTTCCGACAATAGCGATTAGTGGCAAATCTAACTTGCTCATTAAAGCACTTACAAGACAAGCACAATCTTGACATTACTTTTTGCGCGGCAATTTCGATATATATAATCTCCATCAAAGCTTCGATATTCATCGATAAACGTGCAGCTAAAATTTAATAACTTAAGTCCTTCTACCACTCAAAGCAAACAACAAAAACGCTAGCGATAAAACGAACCGTTTCTGCAACAGTCCGTCTTTTATACGTATCTACACAGATCTCATTGCGGGCAACGATGTCAACAACACATGGGCCACCTGATAGCCTCAGCTGAGCGATCCTTTCTTTGCCAGTAAGCGACAAGGATAGCTCAGCAGAATTGCATTCACCAGTAGATACCGAAATTGTAGAAATTCAATCTGAGAATAGCGCAACAGACAAACAACTTGCATGGCGAAACTCATCTTTGATAATTATTCAATCAATAAAAAATGAAATGCTGAATTTAGCAACAATTATAGCAACATTTATCTACGTAGAATCCTCTGAGAAAACCGGTAACGCTTTCCGCCTTGAGATTTTTAAATACATTGATGTGACAACTTTCATCTCCGTGCAATTTCAGGGCGACATTTCAATCTATAGGCGGCTGTGGATTGTACAACAACACCTGGGAGTGGATTTCCATACCGACAACATACGGCAGAAAACTCCATTTGGTATCGAATTGATTCATTCCATCTTGGAGATATAACGCGCTGCCAATCATTGAAAGATACATCAACATCAGCAGACACATACTGTCAAAAATATGAGGAATAGACCACACATTTAACAAGAATAATTATCAACTTCATCGATATAATTAATCATAGCCTCAAATATCCCACCAATTTCCATTTAATGCAAATCAACGCCCGTTCTAAGCAGACCCTCAACCTAGAGTTTATGCCCAATCCAAACTCGCGCAAGTTGCATAATTATCCTTACTTGAGCAGATAAATACGTTCCAAAAGAAGGTCAGTGACCTGTAATCAAGGGAAGAATGAAGAGAGGCCAATGACAGCGGGAATAAAAGTAGAAAGCCTAAACTAGCACGTAACTCATCAAAAGCGAAAAGCACAAAACTCCTTGGCCATCAAGAAATTAGAGCACGTTCATTACCTTCAGGTACCTCAACCAGTTCAACATCCTCATCGAAGTCGTTATCTTCCATATCTTCATCATCAATGTCAGGTTTAGAATCTCATAACTCTGCAATCAACCCCAATTTTGCTTCTGTAGCTCATTTTGTTAACCTAGACATGGAGAATAATATAAGCTATAAAAAGGAACATGAGCTGAATAGTGAGTACGATAATGATCATGGTAAATACACAAAGACAAAATGGAACCATCATACAGAATAATCCGAATATATAGCAAATAACGGTTTTGATCAACCACAGAGCCATTTATAAAATAAAGTAAACAACGGAGGACCTTGAAATTTCCAGAACTACAACTCGTAAATACAATCCTCCCAATACAATGATACATCAAAACAAAACTAGCATCAAAACTATCAATTTGACAAAGAATTCAATATTAGAGAGTCAATACTGACTATATACAACAGAAATAGTAAGAACCATTTTAGTGGGCCATAGAAGAAAGCTGTCTTGACAACCAGCATAATGTTTTGGCTCTGTGTCAACAACCTGCACTGACTAACACCAATCAACTAGATATGTTGCAGCACAACTTGGGGGGAAATGTGCTTTCACACAACGGAGCTCAGGTGCGCGATTGTGAAAATTTTGGAAATACGTAGGTCAATCTTTTGGAGACGTCCTTCTAGCAACCGACAGTCGCGAAGAGGTTTCAGAGATTCTATCCCAATTCAGCTTTGATGATTTAAAGATGGACGGGAAATCAGAGGACCAAGCGCTGCAATCACTGATTAGAAGAATCCAAGATCTCATCTCTGTGGCGGCAGTCCGGGGAACGACGAGATGAGCAAATGTAATTAATTTATTAAAAGCGGTCGGAAACTAAAAATCGTCATCTTTCGCACAGTAAATCTTAGACGCTCTTTATAATTTTATAAAACTAAGCTGAAAGATGTATAAGTCAATCAGGATATTTTGTCCCAACAAGCCGGGAAACTTAAATGGCTTAATATCTTCGTTCACAAAACAAAAAGCACAAACTATACACAAGGAAATGGTTGCCGAATCTACGGTTCAGAATCAGAGTACGAACACTCCGCCGATGATTCAGGAAAAATCGAGCTCCAAAACAAGTCTATCCATTTTGTAGGACAACAGAGATACGACCAGAGAGGAAAGTATCACAGTCAAAACGTATTCGGGAACAAAAGTAGCAGAGACTATTATCATCGCAAATTACGGCATCATGGTAGTACCATGGTGCCGTCCAGTAGTGCCCACAGAAGCACTGATAAAAATAATCGTTTGTGTTTCAACTGTGCGAAAAATGGAAACTATTACTATCAGTGTAGGATACCTAAAGCAGAAGAAAAGTTTCGGCGCAAAACGGATGAAATGTCAAACGGGGTCGGTTTAAATCTGGTATATCAAAGGTTCAATTTGCAGACTTATTTGTCAAAACGGCCAGTAGCCGAAAGAGAAATTGTCTAGATAAGTAAGTAAATGTTCAAAAGAGGTAAGTTAAGAATCACCGGTGGGACAATATTTGCATGTTTAACCGCGGATCCTTGACGCGAGTTCCGATCACCCAGCCCTGATACAGTTAAGTATCCTCCCGTGGGTAGGGATCTAAGGTCACTAAGGTGTTTTTCTTCAGCTAGGCTGTAACTTTCGATTTCTATTTCACCAAAAGCTGCTTTGGATTTTCGTGTGTTTAGGCACTCCTAAACAGACTGAAACATGGAAACTTTTTAAGGCTTTTTTAGAAGTGCGTTTAGGCTTGTTTAGGCATGGATGGAAATTTTGGCAGTCCCTCTAAACATATAATTTTAGAGTAAATACGGATATCCTTAATGTCAAATTTCAATGTTGACTTGAGTCAACGTAATTTTTCACGTCTCGTAGTTTCGGCAATATGGCCGCAAATCCAACGAAATTTCGCCTGACTAAAGAGGAAGCCATGATGAGACCGGGAAACGAAAAATGTTGAAGTTATCTCTTCTGGTTTTGGAGGAAGGTATTTCGCAATGTAGGTTAAAAATGGACTCCAGACCTAACAGAAATTCCGTTATGTTGACTACAGTAAAACATAAAATTCAATGAAATTTAATGAAAAATCACGGTTTCATGATGAACCTCTTTGCCGAGAGGATTAGTAAATTATAACACTTTTATGGCAAGTTGCGTGGCCGCAAGGAAACATTTGAATGAGAAACTGTCCAACATCTGAGATGAATATCTGGCCATGTTCTGACAAAAAGATTGACTTGACAGAACTAACAGCTAAACGAAGACATATGTCCTCTTCTTCTATTGGCAACTATTCCAAAAAGTGCACAATAAGCTAATTTTTTCTGTGTTGGAGAATGTCCAGGAATCTCTGTGCGTAACCGTACCATGTCATCTGAGTTAAAAAATGAAAGGCGGTTTCGACGACATTGAGCAGCTCTGGATTTAAGAGAAGCTACTTCAATTGATGTTAAGA
>JAULBU010061336.1:0-11528 GCA_032358235.1 Odonthalia washingtoniensis | reverse complement strand
AAATCAAATGGAAATTCATCGTGACTATGTATGGATATCTAAACGCCGTGCTGCACTGGACTTATGGATTGGATTGTGGTGCTCATTGGTGATCTCCAATTACAATTGTGAATGGCTGACGAAAATTTCAAACGGTGGGGGCCGCTTTCTCATCACTGGTAAGGATTGTCTACAAGAACATGGTCACAATGACTTTGACGTCGAAAAGAGTGGTTTCTCCAGTCACTTCACAATCACAACTGCTGATGAATGTATATCGTTATGAATAGCTCCTGGTCCCATCGTTATGTCTGTTCCACCAAGGACGAAAAGGACAAAATTGCAAGTTATTTGGAAATGCATGAAATTCAAATCCCCCACAGTCTATTTTCATTGGTGATGGTTACGTTCAGCATGCAGGGGCAGGATGGAATGGGAAAGGAGCACTGTGGTATCATATGTATACTATCTCGGACGGTAGCAATTTGAAGGATGCTATTTCATCCACATATGGATGCAGTTTTTGCTGGAAATGTATGTCAACGGCTATCTGTTCACAAATTGAAAATTTCAAGCAGTCCTTCGATTCATAGTCATAGCGACGGAGAACACGATGAACGTGATGATGACGGTGAAGATGAACTACAAAAGATGGACTATTAGGGAATGGAAGATGTGGAAGAGCCACCATTAGGTTGACAATTTCTCCTTCAATGAATTTGTCTTTGTTTATCTGGCATGTCTAAGATTATTTCTTCATATATGCTAGAGTGAAATGTACGTTTATTCTCAGAAACTATTCTAGTTAAATTTGTATATGTTCCTGTCATTTTTTCGAAATGTAATGTATTTACTTAATGCAGGCTGTCATCTTACTTACACATTGCCGACGACAGAAAATATGTAAAACAATTCTCTCCATATGGGGGCCAACATTTTGCAGAAAATTAAATAATTGAATTTCCGTTGAAAAAATCAATTGATTATTTTCCTGCAAAAACTTTTCCCCCATATGGAGGCCGAAAATTTGCAAAAATTTAAATAATTGATTTTTCCAACAGGAAATCAATTATTTACTTTTCTGCAAATTCTTGCACTCCATATGGAGGAAACGTTTTCCATATTTTAAATTGAAACATGATTATATTTATTTTCACTACTTACAGTGGCATCATCGACTACTAGTACAGGCAATAAAACTCAAGAAATATCCGTGGATAAGTTGGTCCCTATTCGCAAATTATTCTACCAATATTGTAATTATCGCTCTGGATCCGACATTCCACAATAACGGTAACGAAAATATTCGACTACCATACAACGTATTGCGCATACTAGACAGACGCTTGGGTTGATTACAAACGACATGCCACGTCATGCAAATACAATAAGAAGAAGATATTGCACACTATGCGACATGCAACAAATGGAAACGGTTATCAGCAGCACACGGACAGATCCGACGCCCATTACGAAGGATCTGACGTGTAAATAGTGTACAGCGATGAGCCCGACTATGCGCTTCCTGATGATCAAATTCCCTTCGAACCTTCGGAAAAGGTCACTGATATAAAGGTTACAGCAAATCATTTCGTAACGATATCAGAAGAAATTGAAATTGACTCTGTAATTATGGCAGTCCGATGCTTCGATCAGATACTTTCAGTGCAGATGTTGTTCGTAACCACATAACTGATTGGAATAAATGCATGTCAGTTGTGGACAGAACAGTAGATCGGAGTTTAATCGATGACGGTTTTCAAAAAATGGATGTACCATATAACACTGCTTATAGAAAAGATTTTCTATACAAAAAATACGTCATTGATATGTTACGTACACAAATGGATGTCTCTAGTGCCACAGATGTGAAATTTATACCCTGCCTCAATGAGGTTTATCGTGATTATATCTCCCATCCTCTGCACTCCGAATTCTTTGCACAGTTGTACATGTTCATGAAAAACACGTAATGAATAATTGAAAGTCTTCAATTGAGTTGAATCAAAGTATAGACATGTCTCCTAAGTCCTTATTTGTGATGTTACAGATATATACAAATAAAACAGCAACAACTTTGAAGTGGAAATCCTTCGTTGGTTATCCCATACATGTCACATTTTTGCATATGTCCGTACAATTCAGACGATTTCTGATATACCATAGTTATAATTTAGTTGGCTTTCTTCCTGTTTGGTTACAATTATCACAGTCAGAGAAATTTATGGAAGATTACTGCGGCAATAGTGACACAGACAGTGATGACATTATTGTGATTGACGATCACGTCCCACTGACCTCGTCAGGTTGGGGTCGAGATAATAAAATGGTTTCGTTGCATGACGAAATGACTACTGTTCTTTCACCGTTAATTGAAAATTCCATAAAAGGTTTTACGGTATGTAAAAACAACAAGATGAAATGTAATTGCTTCCCTGTCATAATGTGATACTGCTGTGACATAACAGAAAGTAAAGACATGTCCGCAGTTCTACATAACTTTACCACCACACGAGCAATTATGAGATGCTTAGGGACTTCAACCAATTTCAAGACTTGTCCAATATCTGCATTATTGCCTCTCAGAACCGTTGACTATGTACGAACCAGAATGGATACCGCTACCACTTTGTTGGAATCAGCCATTACAGCTTCGTCAATAGTAGAGAATATCTGTTTACAAATGGAAGCACAACAAATTCTGCAGGAAATTTATGTCGTACCAGGAGTCTCCTTTCTGGAGAAGATCGAGATGAGACATCCTCATCTTCTTCCTCCAGGTGTGTTCTCGATGTTCTCGTATGAACAATTGCATAACCTTCATCTCGATACTTCTAAAGTACTCAAAAATTGTCTCATGACATATCTGTCAAGTCTATTCTTAACTATGAAATGCATGGACAAACGAAAGAACGGGAAAACTTTCGTACACAGCGCATCGCATTGTTACGGGCTTGTAATTCAATTCTTGCTGCAATAGAAAACCAGTTCGGTGCACCAGGTTCCCATGTTGACTTTTGAACAAGGGAGAAGTACCAATAGCTGAAAGTTTCCTTCCTAAGTAATTCAATTCGAGGAATGTTCGAGGGAAAAGATTATAAATGTTTGGATATCGTTTTTTCATTTCGTGGCAGGATATATCGATAGAGTCACTGGTTACCAGGATGGTTCTCCTTCGACAAACATTTGCACGAATTAAATTTCACAACATTAATGAAATACCTGCTATACGACAATAATGCCTTGGGATGGTCACATGAATCGATAGCTGACATCGGGGACATAATTACTATTCCAAAATTGCATTGCATAGAAGAATTTGAGAAACATTGCAATAATGGAATCCTTGAATTAATGGAGCTGTCGAATGCCTTGTCAAGGAATTCATCCGCACGTTTCGGGCAGTTCTAACTGAACTACAGCACCGCCCAACGAAGTATCCCGATTTAGTTCCGATAGTTCAAAGTGTGCTTCATAATTCACCCTCGCCACAGCAAGCCAGCGTGAGTCTAGTTACAGAATTTACGGGGCTGAAACCCAAACCACCGGTTGCAACATTTATTCTCTCAGCCACAGCTAAAAACCGTTACCATCCTACAGGTAATGCAATAACGAGCTCTCAATGTGATGAATCTCAAGACGCATGTTGCTGATATGCACCCATTGGTGCAGAATGCTTTTCAGTCGAATCGCATGCGTCATCTTGAGTCTGCCACATCTGTTCAGCTGCCCAAATTTACGGAAGGAGACTTTTTATTCGTCGCCTTGGAACATTTCAATCATAACGAAAACTGGCTGTTATGATATAATTTTAAGGCCGACCATCAGGCTGGTCGCAGTCTTTATAATTACGCCTCATCCGGCGTTCGACGCTCAAAACAAAGTCGTGCACATTGGCAATGTGGGCGCAGCTGAGACAATCAAACCATGCCATATGTCAGAAAACAAAAATCTTCATCGCCACAAATAGCGATACCGGTCCTGCACCCGATAGCAGTCGAACTACCGATCAGTTAGTCCGTGGACCGTAGCTCTAACCAGTAAACCAACTCTTCTGAAATGTGAGCGTGCGTGCTTTCTCCTTTCATTTTATACATGGCACAAAGTACAGTGTGTTATTTACACCGATTTCATTTGGCCGCCGGTCGATAGTATATGACTACCGGCACGGCTTGTTCTGCCGAATGAATATGGGCTTTTTTAGACGGGTCATCTTGGAAGCGGAAAAGAAAAACCCATTGCAAAATTAGGTCAAGTCCTCACATTAACGATAATAATTCTTCTCAAATCCAACGTTACCATCAACACCTCTGACTACACACTGGCGCTGCGCTGGCGTGGACCGAGGCGCATTATCAATCCCATAAGGGACTACATCTACCATGTTGAAGATCTACGTAATGGCCAATTGAATGATGTCTATATTACTAGGCTACGATTTTACTCTGATGACTCACTGGAAAAGGCCGAAATAATTTTACATGTCATATCTTCGGAAACAGAAATGCCTGTTGCTCGTCAAATGGAGCTTGTCGACAATCCGAATGGTCTGAAGATCGTAGTTCTCTGGAAGAATCTACCTGCAACCGAAAACACCTTGGAACCAATAGCTGTTGTGTTTGAGGACGTTCCCGGTCTCGTTCACCGTCTGCTTAGCCGCAATAATTCTCCACTGGATTTGGCTGAAAAAGCCCGACGCGATCTTCGCCTTTTAAAAGGGGGAGTGTAACCGAAAGAACATCTGATTTCTTCTCGCACTGCTACAGCAGTGATGTTGGACAACAGTGTGATTTTATCACTATCTCACACGTATTATTTATTATTTACCCTGCTGTACCTTACAATATTTCGCTGTATCTTATAGTGTTCTGCATTTCATACAATTCAATCTCACCTACTTAAGACCGATGTCGGCTGAGGGAATTGGAAAAATAAAATGTTTATCGATCTGAACCAACTGAAAAAACTGAAGCAACCATCTTCACTTCAACAACACGATCGCTCGAACCCGAGTGATTAAGGCAAAAGACGCTACAAAGAATATGTAGGAGTGTTGTCGTTCATAGTAATTGGAATTACTTAGAGTATGGACACTAGTAACTGATGACAGTTGAATAGTAGCTAATTAGTTGATTTTAACTCAGTCTCAATACCATTAAGCGTACATTTTTTTATTTTGTGTTGTTGTTTGCTCTGATTACTTTCGATAACCAGGAGAGTTGAAATAAATGATGATTTATCGTTGATTCAAACTACTTTGAGCTTGTCCACCGGTCACTAAAAATTAAATCTATTCAAATAATAGAACAAAATAAATCTAAGTGCAACCCAATTGGCGTACAATACGTTCCAGTGAATGTTTTGAATGGAATAGAAATTCAACATTTTGAATTAATTTTCTGCAGAAATAGATTCAATCTATAATTAAATCTATTCGAACCCACTCTATTATTAACATAATTTACAGGAAATTTCCATATGTAGGAATTTTTTCAAAAGAAAGAAGAGCTGGTCTCAGCAACGGAAGAAGAACCATCGCAATCGGCTTCCGTTCGCGCCGTCTTGTGCATCAACTAAAACACCGAGCCCAGCAACCCATCTTTTTCGCGTCAACTTAACTCTATACGAAACCTCACCTCACCGAGGCATCTCCATCAATGACCCTCCCGCTAAATTTTTTTACCGGCATTTACTCTCATCCTTGAACATTAGTGCTAACGACAAAAATGCGATAAACACACCCTTTTCTTCGTTTACTTTTCGTCACCTCTATTTTTGTCTGCTTGTATTGATCTCCTTTATACGGTCTTATTTTCGCTCTCTCCACGTCGATTCATTCACATTGCGGCAGCCACGTCTTCTCTACTTTCCGTATTCAATCATGGGTCTCGGCTGTACGCGGACCAAAGACGAGAACCTACTCGCCTGCAACGCCTTCGTCCGGGCTTTCGAGAACAACACAAAAGTAAATGGAATGAAGGCGCGTGATTTTCATCTACGTATTGAACAAGAATGGGAATTGCTTGTGGATGCAAAAAAGAATCGTGAATCCAATTGGCTCCCACAACAGGAGAGGCTAGGATCTGCTCTTGCACAGCTTTTCAATCAAGTTCGAAAGTCGTGATTTCTTTTCGAAAAAGCGTACCAGCTTGCTATACAAAAGAACTTTACAGGTGGTCCGACAGATTCGGACATCATCACAATTTCTATAGCCGTATACAACAGTCCTGAAAATCTAAATACACCGTACGACTATATCGGGGAATTAAAAAAATACCCGGACCTCCTTCCTGAATTTCTACCTGTGGCTGGTAAATACGCATCTATAGAAAGTAATTAATTCAAGTATTCATAAAGTTTGTCCCGTTCAACCTCCTCTTTTACATCTTACCGTATCCGGATCGTAGTCATTTTTATCTATGATCAATACAATAAATCTTCTTCGCATGTCGCAACTGCTGGTACAGAAGATGTGATTGAAGATGGCACTGGTGACGTTTCACCGTCTAATAGCACACTTCTTCGTCCCATGGTGCCCAAAAGGTCTATCGAAAAACGCAGAATATCATAGGCTCTCTCCGAAAATGCACGCACTCTCGAATCACTTTGTGAGGACAAACCAAAACGCAGGAAGCTGGCACAGGAAATCGTTTTACAACAGAAGTAGAGGGAAAACATTGAAAGGTTGAGGGAGGATAGGAAGTTATTCACCATGACCGGTGTGAACGAAGAAGTTCGAGCAGAGTATATTCGTCCTCGTACGTACGACGTTCTTCATGCATTGAAGGCACGCTCAAATCCTGATGCAAATATTCTTCATCTCGCATCAGAATCTCAATATACTCAAGAAAATATAGCCCCTTCTTTATTTGTGCCGGTGACACACCACGTATCTACTCTCTCACACGATCCATTTGAAAATTTGGATCTCAGTCGCGGTGTAACGTCCAGAGATTTTCAATAACGGCGGACCCCAGCTTGTTAAGGTATTCAATACATTCTTACTTTGATGATGAAGGGGCGTGTAATTAATTTTCCATCTCTGAATTCTCATGAACTGAAAGATTTGAGTACCTACCTTACAATTCACTGGATATAAGATCTTCACGAAGACTTCCTACACCATCACCTATAAATCTTTCCTTTCGTTCCTCTATTATCATGTTGTGTATAATACACCACGCTTTAAGCACACCTTGAGTGTCTTCACTCAACAAAAGACGTGCTGGTTGATTAATAATTACGAATATCTTAAACAGAACACCAAAAACACGTCCAAAACATTTTCTAGTCGCTTCCTGTTTTGCACAGAAAAGCTTCTCCATTTTCGTTGTAGGTAGACTGATAGTCGACAAGAAAATTCCAAATCCTCTTTAAATGCCATCAGTGAGAGAATAGTACCAGTCAAACTCCTTTTCACCAATCTTATGCATAGGTATATGGAGGGGGACGCCAATAATTATATAATTCATCAGTGCTCTCATCCACATTATACTCAAGTCATTAAGCATTCCCGGTAGCCCAAAAAAAGCAGTGCCATATTCGAAGGTCTAAATCACAAACTGCCTCCATTCTTAACTCCTGTTTTCCAGCTTTTACAATCATAATCCCCTGCTGAGCCTTAGGACATGTATCTCACTGCCAATCAAAGCAATCAAGTCAACCAATACAGCCAGGAAAACCAACGGATGAAAATTGCTTTTCTATGTTAGCTAAATATTCCCCAGTTGCATCTCGCAAGAAATGTCCTGAGAAGAATCTCACGGTAGTCTTGCAGAAAGATTTCAATGCAAGTATGGCTGTTGACTCTCCACTCCGGAGATATTCGTCTGTGGCATGCGCTGGAGTGTCGTAGCATAATTGACGCATAGCAGATGTTACTTTCTGATGTGGCATTATTCCGTGCTTCTCGGTAAAATCCGGTTGTATCCCTTGCCGCATGTAGGCCGAATGCACTACAACTTTCGAGGAAATGTTTTCGAAGAGAGAACAAGAGACACGTAAGCGACGATATATTGTTGCAGAGTTGTAAATGGGTCACCGCAATATGGTTCCATGTTCTCGCAGTTTGTTGTTAGGCCAAAAGTAGTCTCTCATTAAATTTAAATTTGAATGTACGAGTTGAAAGTTTCTTTCGACGTTTGGAGCACGGACTGGTCTGGATCATCATCATAGACATGCTAACAACCCGAGCAAGAAGTAAAGCCATAATTCTCAAAACTGAAAACTACTCATACACTTTTTTACTTGATTAAAGACACGCTAGTATCGAGCCTGTCACTAAACGCCCTTTCCTATCGACTTTTTTCATTGGTCAATATTTCGTGACTTCAAATTTTTTAAATTCTTTGATATGTAAAAACTCAGCACCTCCATAATAAAAAAATCAGTCAAAAAGTACTTTATCTCACCGATGCCAGGTACTGAGTTCGAACTCAAACAAGTCGGACTCAGCACGAAACTAGAGGCGCCCTAAAGATACATGTAGAGTTCTGCCAGTCCGTGTCAAATTTTGAAAAATATACAGACGTGTTTATTATATAATATAATAATATTATACCGTGCTGAAATGAAATAAATTTCTGAACATTTCTTTGGCCTAATAAATTCAGGAAGCTATATTTTTTGAAAGTTACAATTCTTCCATACTCTTTCAACAAATAGGGATAGGGATGGCATGTGCGGTAAGCATGCCATTCCTATAATTTTAAATTTTAAAATTTGTAATAGTCTGCGTCAGAAACGGTTTACAAAAATGTGGGAGGAAGATTTCCAGTTTAACCATTCCGTAACATTTATCCTAAAGCTGTTACCAGCCGATTTGTAGTGATCTGAAATATGAAGAAAGGAAGGCAAGCACGGTTCAGATCATTCTTCTAATTGCTGTTGATTAATGTTTTCTCTAAATTTTACTATAATTACGGGAGTACATAATATTTAGCAGTAATGCTCTCAACACACATTATAGTCACCACAATTGAAGGACACGGATATCTAAATTGCAATAGTTTCTAATGCATTTACAAAAACTGTGATTCTTGGAATCATTTAATCCAACTGTGTAGACGTCTCTGTTGTCTCAACGCATGGTTAGGTCTTCGTATCATAGACCTTAACAGCTATACCATTTTTCCTCACCTTCATTTTAACAGGAATCATTTTCTCATAACTAACACGTCCTGCATAATAAACTGGAATTTCTCTTTGTACTTTTTCTCCATCCTCTCCTATCATCATCTCCTATCATCTACATATTATCCAATCCATAAAAGTCATGAAAATGTCCACTAATCACAACAATCACAGAAGAATCTCTTAAAATATTGGTCATTCCAGGTACTGGTTGAGTGAATAATCTTAATCCTTTCCAACCATGCGGAATAAGAATTACTTTTCTATTTTTCTTTTTAGCATGTGCTAATTCACCGACCAGGCAATCAGTCACAGGTGGTATATCAATATAATGATAGGTATCATTTTGTGAATCGTATGCTTCGAATTTATTCGTATAAACACCAGTTCTTAAATTAGAAGACCAATGAAGAACAATAAATACATACTTATGCCATTCAATTGAAAATATCATACTGCCTTTCGTATATTTTTCATTACGATTACTCTTTGTGTTAGATATTACATCAGTTGTATCATAATCAATATTACGTAATGTAATTCGTCCACCTAAATCTCTGATAGTGGTTTCAAAATATGCAATTGTTCTCACCCTTCCGTCATTATCTCCAAAAAAAGTCATTATCACAAGTTGCCGAACAAGCTGAGGTTTGACGAATTGCGGATTTGGTCGCGTAGTAGCGAGAAAAAAGAGTAATAAGCAAAATGCTTGCAATAATTGTCGATATTGCCATTGTGAAAATAAAATAAAATCCTTTTTTATTTCGTAGAGTGCCTTGATTGTATTAATTAATGTCTATGTCACTGCGGTGACTTGATTTACCCCCAGAACAGCTCAAAAGAATATTCTTCGTACTAATTATGATATCTAAAAAGGACTTTTAAATATAGTCCTTTTCATATCAAAATTTCAACCTTTTTTTGGTGCAGTTTTTAGATAATTTCCATAAAATTACAAAAATAATGGCAATGATTATGACCATCGCTATTTTCGTTGATTGAAAATTTTCAATAAAATTATGACTGTTCGTGTAACGCTGTCCGTTATTGTTCAACGTCCCATTGTGATGTATAAGGGCATCTCTAATTAGAGCTGATGAACTCGAATAAAATATTAATATTTTTTGTAAACAAGGGTACATACAGTCCGTTGGAACTGGTACACATGGGGTGAAAATTTGCATCGTCAAAATCAAATTTATTATTAAAACGCCCAACATGCACTGGTTCAATTACATTATGTGTATATTACGTAACGTTCGGACCAATGAGCTGCAGAAGAGTTTACATGGCACCAACTAGAATAATAAGCCAGGGGGAATCCGGAAACGGTGTGGGTGGTGTTCAATATGAGCGGTGCTGTGGTGACGATGGGAATGAAAAGGACAGTTAACTGTATTGTCGAAAGAATAAAATAAATTTACAGAGACTGCACGTGAAAAGTATCTGTGGTTGCATGTGATTGGTTTGTAAATCGATCATGGCTGTATGCGTGTGACAGCATTGTCAGTGAGCTCGGAAATACGTGACGGTAAAATTGGTATTGTTAATTTTGTGTGAAGTAGAGCAGTCGACCATGGGAGGCAAATAAGTTCGGAAATGGAATTGCAAAAAAATGGATTCAACAGATTGTGAAAGCGCAATGTCGGTTTGTAACGGAGCGTGCGGCAAGGCGAGTAAAAAACGGAGACACGGCGGACTCACAAGACGGCGACGACAACTACCACTCAACGAGTTGAAGGAACTGCATCGGCAGCAGGATGTGATTCTTACCGAAATCGGAAAAGGGCTTGGCGATGAAGACGAGGAGAACAACGGTGTGTCATATGTAATAATGCCCACCAGTGCTCATTTGCATGAGTTCCGAAACCGTGATGGAAAGGAATTTATATTCAGAAAATAAGTGTGCACAGATTGTACATTTCAACAAATGTTCAGTATATCAAAACAATTATTCAATCAGTTAATGGCCAAATTGGTCCTGTTCCGTCCGGATATATGGTTATCGCCAAGTACTAGTGCTGGGGAGAATGATATTACGACAGAGACCAAGATATTGACAGCAGTGTTATAAATTAAATCCGGAAAGCATCCGACCGTAGGGTGTGGCATAGATGTCATAGAATGCACAAAAGTGAAAACATATGTTGCTGAATCATGAAACTTTATAGTGATTAAGTCTGGTTATATGTTCTTAAATCGAAAACCGAACTCGGATGAGGTGATGCCAATAGAGAAAGCCTTTGAAAGGGAAAGGTTTCCGGAGTGTACCGGATTTTTTGAATGTGTTAAATTTTCTAAAGGTGAGACATCCGGGGACGGTCATTTATCAGATTCTAGAAGAAGTAATATACAAGCTAAAGAAGAGATGTGGGTGGACATAGACTTATACTGTTGGTCGTGGACTACTGAAAAAT
>JAULBU010061325.1:0-11531 GCA_032358235.1 Odonthalia washingtoniensis | reverse complement strand
AGGTGATCCTGTAACTTCTGGTTCGTAAATGGGTATGAATGTATCCTCCTTTAATAGTATGTCTATCTCGTCCATACCTGAGTTTTTGAATGCTCTTTCTTCTGCTGAACCCTTTTTCACTTGAATTTCCGTGCTCTTTTCCCAAGATGCACTCCATTGTTTTTTTGGTTGTCATCCATGGGTAATTGTACTCGAGCATCTGTCTTCACTTTGGGCTCCGTCAGTGGTAATAGTTTAATGCTTTGTTTTGCACAAGTACTTCTGAATATTCGTCTTCCTCTTGGTAATTGCACTACGACAGTATCCTCATCAGAAGATATGAATTTAAATGGACGCTCTCACCTCTTGGCTGTCGATCTATATACGTGAACCGACGAGACCGAGGGGAGTACTTAAAAATCCGATGATCATTACCTTGCTTTTGCACTGGTTGAGTTTCGTAGTGCAAAAGAGATTCTTCCATTTGATTGTTGAAGTTCGATCGCATTTTTATCTTCCTCAATTTCCCTTTTTCGCTCTAATTGGTTTTGTGACGGTGCTGTTCTGGCGGGCCGGGTTTGCGCACCAAATACAAGAATCATGGGGCATGAAATTTCTGGTCCCATGGTCGCATTGCTACCATATACTTCCATGTAAAGAAATTCTGCATCCTTTACCTCTCTTTTGTCCAGTTACTACCTTAGTTTGATATAGCCGCTGCGAAATGGTATATGATATTTCTCCACCAATCCAATAGAGTCGGGGTTCTCTATTGGATCTTCTTCCATCTTGACTACAGATACCTCCATGTTGCTCCTCATTTCGTTGGATATGTAGGCTGAACGTTGGTCCACTGATAAAAAGTCTCGTGGTTCCAGTTACGTCCATACCCATACATGTTTTATGCTCTTCCAAATTCCATTCGCCATTTGTGACCAAAGGAAACATGTTGCCTGAATGTAAGTACTTTTCCACCATGTGGAGAACTGGTCGGGAGTTGGTGAACATCTTGTCAACAATGACTCGGCAATTGAAACAAAAATCTTCTGAGCGTACTGTAAGTCTGAATCTTCTCATTCTATTAGCGTTATCCTGTAATACCCTACAATCTTCCTGTATTTTCTGTAATTGTCTCATCATCCTGTCTTGTGTCCTACCTAGGCTTGCTTTGGATAGAAGGTTGTGCGCGGACTTCAATGAGGGGTGGCCAAATCCCTTATGTATTCGTCTCAAGTCATCTTCTGTATACATAACATATGGAGTGCCATGTGCTAACCATTCACATACGAAGAAGTAATTTTTTAACTACAATGAATCTTTCAGAGAGCCGACGTGAAGGTATCCTCCTTACCAACCGATATTCAGACCATTTACAATCATATCCCTATTGCTTAATAGGGACGGACAGGCATCTTTCATTATAGCAAATCAACATCTATTATTAACTCGAGGTTTTTGAAATGGATTTGTATTGTTGCTTCACCTAATACTTCGCTATTACCTCATATTTTCTTCACTGAAGGGAATAGTAGGTAATGGTGAAGTACTGGCAGTCCTGTTTTCTTTAGTGGGCGGATCGGGACCTTCTTCCCAAATTCCGCTTCATGAGCCGTATATTGATTTTGGCTCATAGGTGATCTGCGATTTGCTGCAGTATCTACGGAAATGCCCTTGAAGATTCTTTTCTTCTCTTATCCTATTTTTGACATATGCATGGTTTCCATCGCTAATTCCATGTTTCTTTTGAATGTGCGACTATGTATGTACGCATTATCACTCAGAGATGCTTTGAGTTTGGTGGAATATTAAATAGTCATGTATTCTATGTCACCCTCTGAATACCATCATCTTCGGCCCAGCATGTTCCTCCATCATCCCCAATATCCTCTTCTTGTATCACCATATTTTTGACACATTCAAGGTCTTCCACTGTCAGCAAGTCTTATGGGCGTTTCTCCTTCAATACATTTACGTCTTCGGTTACTTCCTCCTTACTGTGCCTGGTATTTTCTCTATGATCTTCACTACAGACAAAACAACCTTTGACACTCTTCATCCTGTCGGGTATAATTTTTTTCGATACGATGGTCTCCTACCTTGTCCTTCCGAATTTGTCCAAGATTTCGTGATTACCCGTTTTGCTTCGCCACCGTACGACTTTCCCAATGAATAATCCACCCCGCTATCATCCTCTCAGTCGACCACACAGGCAGAATTGCTGCCTGTAGAGTTCTTCTTGTCACAGAGCTGGTTTTCAACTCTGTTTACTGCATGTTGGCTTGTTCTTGTCATAAGGTCTCGAAGTGCGGTTTAGATGGATGGTATGTCGACGGCGGTGAGAAGATTGTCGCGAAGGAAGCTATCTGTATGGTACGTAAAATCCAGTTGATTATGTAAATAGGTCAGTTTCGCTACAATTTGTTTGAAGACGTTGACTTCCGAGTGTGTTGAATCCTCTGCCAAGGCTTTAGATAGAGTCATGGTTTTCTAAGTGGTAAGTATACGCGCCTTTTTATCGTCGCTGTTATACCGCTTTTTCAACTTATCCATAGCTTCATCATAATTTTAACAATCCTTCAAGTTCCGTCTATAATAGGTCAGAGCGTCTCCTTTTATCATTACTGGAATGGCTTTTTAGATTCTCTTCTCCATTAACTTCACACATGATTTTGACTGTTTATGGTATTGTCTAAGTCTTCGTCCCAGTTTCGTCCAAAAATTTCCGTTCCCACGAAAGCTCTCATAAGCCCATTTATTCCAAGGCGCCTGTTTTCCTGTTGATGTCTCTCATGGTTGTTTCTACTTCCAGATAGTCCCCTTTGGTCTCTATCTTCATAATAGCCACATGATTTTCTCTCGTCTTAGTCATTGTCACCTTTCTTATCTGTTCGGTCATCGTCATTATCACTTGGAAGCCGATCTCCTGGATGTCCGGTTGGTTTTTTCTGGTTCTCTTCACCTCCGACTTATTTGGTTCATGATCGTGATAGAGTGGTCTTTCATTCATGATAACTTTCGTACAGTCTGGGTGTATGTAGTGATTCTACTTCTTTTGTTTCTCTTTGTATTAGGTTTCATCTCTCTTCCATTCGATATTTTCATCTCCTTCCTTCCTCTGTAATTTATCTTCTTTCAACTGCTGCTCTTTCTCATCTTCTGCTCTTTTCTTATGTTCATCTTAATGTTTTTTTCTACTTCTCTCTGCGTCGTCTATTTTTCTTCCTGCTCTTGGTTCTCTCTCTTATCTTTATCAACCGTACTATCAAAGCCTATTGGTGGGAAGCACTTCTTATGGTACAATATGTCAATTATCAATTGGCTTTTGTGCGCTTTTCTCCCCGGCTCCAATTATATCCCGCTCTTCTCTAAGATCCAATACCACTTCACTACTGTCTATCTATCCCAGATTTTGATATTTTTTGGTCTGAACGCCTTGATTAAATCCATCCATAACTTCTCTGCCTTCATTCCGAGTTCTTCGTAAGTATCATACATAGATTCGGTGTATCTCATTATATCTTCATAATGAAGTTTCTTTTCTGCTGATGTTGAGTCATTTGGGATAGGCTCCGGGTAATCAGATACATTGGGATATGGCGTGAAGTCACTTATATCGAAATTTACATCTACTCTCTTTTTTGGAAGTGGGGTAACAGAACCATTTAGTATTGTGCTCGAAGTTTGTTTAGTGGATGATAAACATTCCACTTCCTCTTTATCACTATCCTCATCTGGTGGTTTGTCTTTCTTATTTTTCGCTATTGGTGTCTTATCCTTCATTCCTTCTTGGAATTGTGGTTCATTTCCCTTTTGGGCTAATGATTTCCTGAGTTCATCACTTTCCAATTGTGCTCTATGAATATTTGACTGATTCCCTTTTGATTTGTTGATTTGAGTCTATAAATATAAAATTTAAATTGTCGATGCATACCTAGAAACCAATATATACGTAATAATACGTATCTCTCTTTCTAAGTTTATTTGTAATATATAGAAAACAATATCTAAATTTAGTAACAACAAATTAGGTAACTAAACAAGTAATAAAGCAGGTAGATCTCAACAGAATCCTGGTAATAGCTAAATATATATGTTATGCAATTAACGAATATATGTCGGTAAGGTGAGCAATTGTGGTCTATATTCCAGATACGATTAAATATATTTACAGAATATATTCCATGAGGTATAGCTAAAATCACCGAAAGACTCCCGTGCGTTGAATTCAAACAAAGCAATCTTAAAGTCGCCTCTTGATTTACTGGCGAGTCTTTAACTCGGCACAGGTATGCGTTTTCTGTTTTTGAATTTGATCAGTATTACCTAATCCGGTTGAAATATTGGTATTTATAAAAAGGAATAAATGTCGTAAATGTCTACCATCTTTTTATTGTTTCTCTCCTCCACGGGGCGCGCGGTATGTATACTGAAAACTGGCCGAATTCCAGTTTACGCAAAGCGTGGATACACGTGTGCCAATATCTTGTTGTTTAGTAAGTGTATAAATTACTAAGTAGAATCCTCTCATTATTATTACACACGTGTATCTGAAAGTAAATTATTCTATACTTGAGTAATAATTTGTGAATTATTCAGACGTACAGCAAGTACTTTATTTAGTGTCAAGTTAACCTTCCGTTATGCCTCTACACTTTCTTATCTTCTCTATCTTCGTCTCTCTTCTGGTATGCCAAATTTTATCTCGATTTTTAAAGTCTACTGCTTTTCATTATCATTCTGGTCGCTCTTTTCCTCCCGTCTTTGTTCTTCTACCTCGTCGTCTTTCTCCCCGTCTTCTTTATTCCATACTATCATATTTCTTAACGTCATACGTCATCGTTCTTCATACTTTCATCTTTCTCAACGTCATACGTCATCGTTCTTCATACTGTCATATTTCTCAACGTCGTCATTCTTCACCATCATCTCTTTCTCAGCGTCATCGTTTGTGTGCGTCTGCACTCTTCTAATGTTTCGCACAAATTGAATTTCTCGATGCGTTAACATCGACAATCTTCCTCTCCAATCTCTCCGCTTTTTTTCAACTTCAAATACGTAATTTTGGGGCCGAATCAAGTTCAGAGAACATATCTTCACCACATGACTCATTCGTGGATGACGATCTTGAAACTGTCTCTGTAATCTGATTCTAACTACACCTCATCTAAGCGTTAGTACGCTTCAGCTCCATCTCCAGATTGTCACATTAATCCTTTATCCTTCCAAAGTCGCAAAGAAGCAAACAATTATTGACTTATTCTCTTTGATACATCCAATTCTATCTTCATTTCATTATACAATTCGGCACTTACAGTTACAGTGGCAGAGTTGTTACTTCTGGTGGAACTTCATTACATCCCCCATTGGAAATAGATGTTCAACCTCTTCTTATACTTTTGACAACAGTGCCATCATTAACAACAACAATTTCATCTTCACCACTTTCTGAATCACAAGCTTTGGTGAGCTGGTCAACTATACCGTTGATATTTTCATCGTTAGCTCGAATGCGCTTCAATTTTCTATCAATAACAACCACACGGGATTTTCCAACACTTTCACCAATTGTATCACCACATCTTGAGTCATCAATCCCACTTAAAATACCATCACGTACATAGTTATTACCACGTATTTTGCGTCTTCTTTTTGTAACTACACCACTCTTACCATCCCTATTACATGCATCCGAACGTCTTGTTGGTTATATTTCTTCTTCACTACATACAATATTACCAATACTCTTTCTTCTTCTACTTTTTCGAGCCATGGTCTCATTTTCTACAATAAATTTTCCTTTTCATCTACCGCATTATTCAGGAACAATTCATTCTACTTCATTATTATCTTCATTTTACTTTTCACGTTACCAACAATACTTTTATCTTCATTACCTTCCAAATCACCGGCGTTGGTTCCCTGGGTATCTCTACGGTTTGTGTTTTCAACATTGGCACAAATGCGCTTCAATCTCCTATCAATAACAACCTCACCAGATTTTCAAACATGTTCTTCAAATTTATCACCGCATCTTGAGTCAGCAATACCACTTGAAATACCATCACGTACATAGTTATTATCACGGTTTTTCGTCTTCCTTTTGTAACTTTACTACCCTTACGATCCGTATTACATTCAATCACATGTCCCGTTAGTAATATTTCTCCTTCATCACATACAACATATCCAACACTCTGTCTTCTTCTACTTTTTTCGAACTATGGCATCATTTACTACCGAAGACATTCCTTTTCATCAACCGCATTATTCAGAAACAATTCCTTCCACTTCATTATTATCTTCATCTTTACTTTTCCCGACACCACCACCAAAACTTGTTCTTCTTCCAAGATGTTACAATGAACCTTTACTACCACTATTACCATAATCTTGCCTAACACGGTGTAATCCCTGTGTTAAAACCCTCAATGTAGCTTCTATGTCTGTTGTCTGTGATTTCCAAGGTATTCCTACTGATTGTGTTAGTATTTTGCGATCGTTTCCAGCATAATTTAATAGTTGGGAAATTGTAGGTTTTAACAGACAACGAGAATTCAGGAGAAGAAAACGTTCTTTACGGAAGAAATCAATTCGAAACCCCAAAAGATGAAACCTTTATTGCGAGTTAAAAGACGGCTTTCGTTTCAAAAAAAGAGTCTTTTATTATATTCCAGTTGATTTCGGTATGTATGGTAGACGTTACGGTAATTTTTATCAGCAGTTCTACGTGGCTTCTCTTCGTACTCGTACTCCTCACACTTTCGGCGATAAAATCTATTTACGAAATAATTTGAGACACACCCATCTTCACCACCACATCGCAAAGTTTCGTATTCAGTCAGTCTACTTACAGACATAACGGTTTTTGATATTTCCATGTAAGCTGGTATCGCCTTCATAATTCCATAAATTGAATGAATAGGGGACAGTCTATATGTATTCCATGACGTACTATTTCCGAACTCACCTTCACTTATTTTCTATCTAATACGGATGCAATTCAAACTTTTATCTATTCCGTCCAATTCTTGATCCTTGTTCGAAAGAACGCCATAGTATGGTAGAAAGGTCAATTCCTGTTCAATATGGGGATTTGAAACTGGGTATTGTATCTTACTTTGTTCCTAACATATAAAAGTGCAGTGAGAACCAATTTTAATCCGCATAAATGCCAACGCTAACCAGATTCTCATATGAAAATTCGGTGTGGGTGAACTCTCATCATTATCACCGTATACCATAACAGTATCAATACATGGTGTTGTAATCTCAGAAAATCATCATTTTGAAACAAAGGGATGTGAAATTCTGAATTTTGATTTATTCGTGAACACATCATTATCAGTAACTATTGCGCCCAATGTAGGTACTATTTACCAGGAAGAATAAGCTTATTGAAACCTAATCTTTCTATTACGTGAAACATTCAGCGGTATCTCAATATCCTTCATATGTTCTCTTAACAGAATAAACAATTGAGTCAGACCGACTTCAATCATGATTTCAATTAAGTCAGTGATAAGTGCAAACTGAACCACTTCATTGCTTAAACCTTTCTATTATGTTATAGAATCTTGGCTGCGGTTTCAAGTTCTATAAATTCCACGGACAGTCCTGTTTGAACTAAAAAGGCAGCATCTTCCTTTACATCTTTCATTCTCCTTACATTTACCTGCTTTGGAAGAGCAGATATTTCCTGGTTTCTGAGACATTTCTAGATATAATGTTCCTCTTCTTTTCTCCTAACGGTCTCACCCATTGCAGACGAGGACCGTTTTGAGCTTCTTTAAATATTTTGTAGGCCTTTTCGTAAATCGAACTTTTAGATAGTCGAGGACCACAGTACGTCTATGAAAATATGATTAAGATAGTCGAGGACCACAGTACGTCTATGAAAATATGATTAAGCATGTGCTATTTCCTTGTTCCAATACTTGAAGCACCTCCATAATTAGTTCGCTCAATTATTTAATCACCCCATGTACCCCATTTTGGACGTCAATTTCTTCAGAAACTATAGTTAACCATTTCCACCAATTTTACAAACACAAACGGCACAGGTGCAGTACCGAAATCTCCGCAACAAGTATCAAGAAGTGCACCGAAAAAGGTATATGCGATATCAATTCATTCATGGTCTGTTTCTTCAAGCATTAAGACAGTACCATCATCAGTAAATAGATCTGATAGACGACCAGCTGTTAAAGGTTTGGAAAAGTCTAGATTAAATCCATACCCAGGTGATCTGTACTTCACCTCTCGAAGAAAACTATTAAGAAGAGAAATAACAGTCCTCTTCATCAAAGAAATATTTCTCCCTTCTCCAGAAAGCGTAGTTATTTACTCTTTCAACTTCTTGTCGTATTTGAGGTACAATACGAGACACTCTTCAATCTTTCAACAACATGGATATAACGAGTGAGAGGTTATGCATTGGTTCAAATCCAAATATTTCATATATGTCAACCGATGGATGTATACCAACAACTGGATACTTTGAAAGCAGAGGTGGTAATGGTATCATGGAAAGCTGTTGAAAATCGTTCAAAAATCCATCACTTCTGCCATTCAAATATTCTAATATTTTTAATAGTCATCGCTAAAGACCTTTCGGCTACCTCCGTAACAAAACTCAGACTTTCGTTCTCAACTAAACACCGGTGGCATTGAGATTTTGTGTATTTGTTTCACATTTTACTGAGCATATCTCCGGCCCCAGGAATGTCCTAAACATACGATGACAGCATCGAGTGACCGCCAACCCTTTCAAAATCTTCTGTCTAAAACGTTACCCCTTCCATGGCCACTTTCATCAGTGGATGGAATATATATTCAATATTCCCGTGTAATGCCAGTAGTATACCTTACCTGTTTATTTATTAATTTCTTTTCCAATTTGGTCCGACTGTGTGAACTGCACAGGAATATTACCAATTAATGAGTCTCCAGATTAAATAATTCTTCGTCTCCACTCTTTCTTGAAATTTAAAAGAGTAATACGAAGTGGATAAAATTTTAAGGATGGTGTCTTCAGTTAGTTCTGTGGCTTATCCCTGTATATTTGCAATAGATCAATGCAATATTATTTTCCATGAACAGTAATCGTACGCCATGAACTATATCTCTCCTTCGACATCTATAATATTCCTTCAGCTTTCACTGCCCCTTTCACACCCAAATATGAGTCCATAAGGGTGACTGCAAATTGTAATACGGTCAGGGACTTTCGTGTATAACTCGTCTCCGTGAATATTAATTTGACAGCACAAAAATCTATGGAATCCCTCCAATAAACTTTGTAATTCCTTCCGCTGACAACTGCTTCTCTGCCTTGAACCCCTTTTCAGTAGTTTATTTTTCCTTCGGCATTTCAGACTATCGCAAATCTCACCTATATTTTTATAAAACCTAATAAAATGTTTCCCTTTTCCAATGTTTTTTCTAAATACTGATAATTGTTGATAACAGGCATTGTCTCCTACGGTTTTACTGAGCGAGGATACCTCATCCACAATATCACTCATCTCCAGATTCCTGTCAATAGTATTATTATCTGAAAAACTGGGTGGTGCCACCACCCAGTTTGTCAGATGAGAACCAGTGGTTCTCGTAGATCGTTCGGTATGATTTCTTCAATTGTAGATCTAGTATAAGTTAACTACACTCAAAACCTACGCCATTTGAATGTAAGTATTCAGTTCCAGAAACACAGACTTGGGGGTTACATCTGGGACCTCAGCGTTTCTTCACGGATTATGGTTGGTTCTGAAGGCCGGAGTTGTGGTCGAAGTGCATGCCCTCCCGTAAATTTCAATGATTGGATTCTTGTGGGCAGGCTGTGGAACCTATCACCAAATCGGTAGTTTGTCAAGTTAATTCTATTAGAAACGAGGGAAAAGTAAAGATTAACAGTTAGATAAACGAACTGGACGTTTGATATTATTCGTTATGCAAAAAATGAATTCACGATTAGCTATGCAAATAACGAGTGTGAGTATTTACTAAGTAAGAGTGTTCGAAATGAATCGTGCTATGTTGACCTTTCCTCCTGATACGATGGGTACTTTTGAAGATTCCTGGTTTGGAAATACGCTAGTAGTTTCGACAAATCCCGTAGGTTCAGAGTTAATCTATTTGTCAATCGAAATGAAACATAAATCCTTGTCTAAATGGATATTGTACCGTTAAATTTCTCGATAGGCAATAGTCGCCCCGTTTAAATATTTCCCCCAGCTTTGGGGCTCGTCAAGTTCATGAAATCAACGCACCACTGCGCACATCTCTTCATCGTCAGCACTGATCACCACTCGTTGACATCACCATCTCGTTTTTTATGATATACCCAACTTGCCATCGAAAACGACAATGCCACACCCTTACCAGAAGCAAAAGGTACACAAGCTGGATTATGAAGACCCTATGACATTCGTCCATGATTATTGTCGTCACCATGGCTTAAGATATGAAGCTCGGAAGACGAAAATTGACTACTAAGTCAACCTTGCTGTACAGATTGATCTTTAGTCAGTCGCAATCGTCAGCTTTTGGAATCCGGGTTACTCTCTTCCTTCTACATATTTTGGAAGCTGATGATCTGCCAAATGTTGTAAAATCATCAGCCGTCTTTATTTACTTCTCCTTCCTCTTCGGGGCGGCGTATGTGTACTAAATTGATATTTGATCCTAGCATAATATAGTACATCCGTGTGATAGGATCTACTGTTTATACCTGAAGAGTACTAAAGTAAATCCTGTTAATTATCATTAACACGTGAATCGGCTAAAATAATATTAGTTACTTGAATAATTTCTCGCCATATTACAGTCACTTTGGTGTACTGTATTTTTCTGTGTTCACTCGTTCAATTTCCTTATGCGCAGTGCCCTGTTGCGATTTCTCCTCTTCCCCCTTCGCCTGGTATGGTGTCATTGTCTTCATCTTTTCTCGTCATTGTCGTCAGTCACGGCCTCTGTTGTCGCGATTATTCTCCTTATCTTCTTCTTCTTCTATCATTTTCTATTTTCCACTACTGCGGTCATTGCTATTCTCCTCCTCGTCCTATGCCGTGTCCGTGGTCATTTTCTCATCGGTCTCCTCCTCTCCCTCTTGTTTCCCTCTCCTCTTATCTCACTCCTCCTCTCTCTCGTTTCACTGGTCGTGTCATTTTCATGCGTCGGTTGCCACCTCCTTGTCGTCACGCGAATTGAAGTATCGATGGCTTCATCAAAACAGGCAGTACGCTTCTCAATGAAAGTGACTTGGTAAGAAAGATGTTTTTAGAGGAAAAATAGAGTTTAGGGTTGCCCTTACCCGCAACTCGACGGCTTGGTAGTCGTCAGTGATCACCAGTCCGAACAGGGCGTTCTATTTTACTTTTCTGTCGCGTTTGTGCGAAGCTTCCTACGCACGAGGTGCGGATGTGCCAATGCACGAGGCGCGGAGGTGTCAACGCAGGAGTCACGGAGGTACATACCCAGAAGGCGCCGGGGAGCCTACCCAGGAGGCGCGAAGGCGCCCACGCAAGAGGCTCGGGTGCTCCTGCGGTGTGATT
>JAULBU010061314.1:0-11533 GCA_032358235.1 Odonthalia washingtoniensis | reverse complement strand
GTAGTTGCCCGTTATTATGCTATTCTTTTTTTTCCTGCATTTTCTAAATGTGTCAAGGACTTTTGGGACACCCTGTACGTCTTATTTCTCCCTATAGTAAAATCAAGCAACCACCACAATCCTTATCAACCTTTGCGCGATCAGCGAAAATTGCATTACGGTCAACATCATTCGGCGTTTCAACTGTTTATTACAACATTTCCTGTTGCAGGGATGTGGGTAGCGAGGAGCGGAACAGTGGTCGACACATGCGAGTGCTGCATGATTGAGACGTTGGTAATATATGCGATCAAGCCGACCGCAGACCTCACTTCTGGGAAAAGTACAAATTACGACTATTATACAACTTATACATTTCTTTTCTTCCATTGCGGTGTTCAACCTCCATTTCCTGTACCAAACATTGAAGACCAAATATGATTTTTATCATGATTATGATTATGATTATGATTATAATTGTATTGATAATTGTCGTTCCTTCCACCTGCATAACCAGCAATCTTATCATCTTCATCATCATTGTTTTCAGAACAACCTATAGCTATCGAAGATATAAACATGAACTGATTTAAATTACTATAAAATTTAAAACTATATAGTAAATTTCCATTAATGTCATCAACAATTAAAACATTATTCATAGAATCAAAAGAGATGATATCTTTTTGTATAATATTAAAAAGAAGTGAATCATTGTTATCATTAGTATAATTTTGCCATTGTAAATGATGGTGATTTATATCAATGGACAACAGTTTACCATAGTCTGTACTTATGAGTAATGTCTCATTCTTAATTTGTCTCATTTATTTCACACCTTCTCTGAAATCTTCTTCTTCTTCGTATAATCTTACTCTTTTAAAGTTCACTAAACAATTTATCAAACAAGTATGAAACGTTGTTGTGCCTTTTGGATGCATACTTGACATTACCATGTGTACGTTAACATTATTAAGCGATGCGATGAGTAAAGTAAGTTTTGTTGCTGTCACGAACGGTGTTGGTATATGTGATAACTGTAAACATTTAAATGTATTCATATACAATGATGCTATAAACGGATATTGATAATCTTTTGTTGTGTTAATATATTTAAAAGCTCCTCCTATATATAAAACCTTATCATTATCAACAGAATGAATATCAAACGAATTTATAGAAATAACCGAAACATTGTAATCAGATTCAAAACGATTCGTCATATTAATCATAGAACAAGAATCTCTAACAGAATTCAAAATATATTTATTACCGTTATCATTATTTTAAATTCCACAACTATAAAGTTTTCCAGCACTACCAGTACCGCTACCTGATGACTCATCAGCATATTTCGAAGCAGTTACTACCGTATGACTGAACATTACTTCAATAAATTTATTATATTGTTTACATAATTAAATTGAGAAATAAGTCTCAATAATACCACGACATTTTACGGATTGACATTCACATATTGTCAATGGTTGGTCTTCAGTAACCTTCCATTTATAATTAAATGACAACTCTGATCCTTTTCTAATGTCTTCTATAGAGTAAAGAAATGCCGATATCCACATCACTACACCACCTTCTTCATATATCTTCGTTATTAACTCACCATTCGGATAGCAGCAATGATTTACATACTTGCACTCATTGGACTGTTCACCTACTCCATCCACGTATAGTTCATCTTCTATTAACTCTACCAAGTATTCTGCCCATTTTCCTTTTATTTTATATTCTTCTTCACGCAACTGTCGTTCAAATCCATTTCATTTTTTGTCCCCCGTATTCTATTATGAATGTACCTTTAGACACATCTTCGTCAATGAACACACCCAAACCACAACTGGTTGATGGTTTGACTATCACCCTCTTCAGACAGTTCTTATATTTTTCGTACTGTTCCTTTCCCCTTTGCGGTGGACAGTTTTCAGTAATATTATTCACGTAACCTAATGTGCATTGAGGATGACGAGACCTGTCCATAACTTTCCAGTTATTCGTAATATGTTGATATGTAGTTGTTTAGATCTTTGATATAAATCAAGGTAATGTTAATAATATGTTTTTAAATTTGCATGATTTGATACGTTAGTACTTACGTAATCGCACCTTATCAAGGACATATGCAACGGATTACATATATTTACCGTAAAGTCTTTGTAATATTTTTATAATTTATCATTAATACAATACTTATGTTTCACCAATTGTACTATTATTCCTCCACAAAATAAACCACCTTTCGTATACTTTGCATTGTTGCCTCACTTCTTTTATATTTTCATTTCAGTAAAATAACAATTGACTACATTAACTTTCAACTGGTGAAAGATTCTTAGTTCATATAACAAACACATTTCCATTGCCTGTTCCTTCTTATAACAGTTTTGAAATATCACTTATTTCTCAACACTACTTTCTTCATACCTTTCTTGCTCCTGTTAAAATCAGAACAATTAAAACTGATTGACACATGACTTATTATCTTCTCTCCGTTTGCTATATATTCGTTATGATAGCAATCTTTTTTATTTTAACCTCCATATGATAACATTACTTTTCCTGTCCATCTGTCGTGCTTTTTATACCGAAATATCATTCTCTATTACTGCATTTTATTTTTTATACCATGTACCATTACAATTCTATTTTGGGTAACCCATTATGTAGCGGTATGGGTACAATTACTAAATCAGTTACACTTGACGTAACAATTTTCCTCCTCATATATTATGTTATCACATATCCCTTTTCATACTTTCCTTACATCGTGCAGTACTTATCCATTTCACTTATATACAAGTTACAACATTTTTCCTTTATCATTTATTCATGATCATAGCTTGATAAATTTCTCATATCATAGAATTTCTTCACAATTGCTTCATATTGCGGTGATCCCTTAGAATTTAGTTTAAGACTTATGTACAGTCTTTCTACTTTTCCGGTGCGACTTTGCTCTTTCCTTACATTGTCCATTATTCTATTTGCTTCATCTATTGCAAGTTTAATCATGTTCATTGCTTTTCCATTACTGCCTTCATTGCGAGCCTCTTCCTTTTTACGTTTCAATAACATAACTCCAGCTTGTCTACTGCCACTGGTCATCACTTCAGCTTTCTCTACGTGTTGAATAACATCACGGTAATTTCTCACAACATTTTGAAGAGGCTCTGATGTTCTTTTTTGGTCTTCTTCTACTTCATATGACTGTTTTTCATGTGATAAGACACCTTCATGATCATACTGTATACTATCATCATTATTATC
Source organism: Odonthalia washingtoniensis (assembly GCA_032358235.1). Taxonomy (NCBI): domain Eukaryota; phylum Rhodophyta; class Florideophyceae; order Ceramiales; family Rhodomelaceae; genus Odonthalia; species Odonthalia washingtoniensis. Next base: position 8,272 of record JAULBU010061314.1, on the reverse strand, counting down.
TCGTGTAGGTTGCTTTGTACCTTGAGAAGATGCTGTTTCTACTCGTCTTTTCCATTGTACATATGACACATATCTTTTTATTCTATCCACTTTAACCCCACCATTACTGTCAACATCACCAAAATTTGGAATTGTTACCAGATATTCTGCTGCGTCAATGTATTTATATGTTATGCCTATACCAGGATTTCTATCCTTCTTACGTCGGCGACGACTCTGGTATATCTCATGTGTTAATTCATACAGCCCACTTTGTTGTTCGCTTCCAGTACGTTTCATATTTTTCGCCATGCTGTAACACGAATTCCACAGTTGACAATCCTTTCTAAGAATAGGCCACTTACTTCACATTGATTCTTTCCTTCTGTCCAGCCCATCTCTCTCCATACAATATTTCTCTATACCTATCCACAACGATTATTCGGTTTGCACAAGTAGTTGCGTTTTTGAAACGCACCCTGTTGCTAGAATCAATACTTCCTCGTTGCTCCATTGCCGTCCACTACTTTTTTATTCAATTATTTCATTTTTTTTACTTTTAGATCCTTTTGGACGTCCTCGTCCAACTCTCATTTTTCTCTTCTTTTGATTCTCTTCGTCCATTTCTATATCCTCCGATGATATACTTATCTCATTTTCAATGTCACCATCTGCTTTTTCATATTCTTCATATGACATTTCTTTACATTCTGGCTTTTTACTATACTGTTCATTGTTGTACTGTTGGTCATTTTTCACATTGCTATTTATTTTCCCGGCATTATGTACATAACGTTGTTCTTTATTTTTGTTTATTTGACTGAGAACATTTGTCCTACATTTCGGGCCTCGCTCTCTTCTCCATTACTGTTCATACCGTCATTTTCTATTCTCCTTTCACCATTGTCGCGAATTTCTGCACTTTTCTTATTTGCAGCACGTGATTTGTATATAACAAATGCTGCAGAATTTTCATATGTTCATCACACTTGCTGTTACCTGTTCCGTTGTCATTGCCATTTTCCAGATTTGTTTTTGATTTCATATTTTCAACATCATCAACTTCCACTTCATGATACTCTGTATATGTTTCATTATTTGTTTCGTCGACTACATTATGTCCTAATGTTTTACTAATTTCATGCTCATTAACCACTTCTTTTCTTCCTATATTATCCCCTTTTACATTGCTACATATTACTTTCTTATTACACTCCTCACTTACTATGTTAACAGCACAACCGTCATTACTATCGACATCCATGCTTGCCTCACATTCTATGCTTTTCTTCGATTTTCTGTTGTTCATTTTGTCCATGAATCCGTGAACAGTTAATTTTCTTTTTGGACTCATTACTGTCATTAATTCATTTCCTTCTTTCATATCATGATTCCATCGTTCATCGTCGCTGTCCTGAATTACATCCCCTGTTGTTTTGAAGGTGACACTCCGTCGATCAGGCTGGTATATGTCATAATGTTGCATATCCCCGTTTCAACAATTTTTTGTTTGTTAATTGTTCAGTTCCTGTTAGCTCTTTGATAGTCACGTAATTAGTATTACATCTTTTAACAATTGCAGTGCTTTGGTTACTTTCCACATATACGTAATATATGTTTGTGATTGATGTAATACAATTATGCGTGTTGATATAACAACATGTATGACGGTGGAAGCGACACAAAAAATGGTCACTTCTGGCATAGAGTTACATACCGGTTCTGATCCCCCTCCATTTACATAATTTCTATCTGTAACGTATTCCCTTTCTGTTTCATTACTCCCATTTACAGTCTAACTGTACAGTACTGTACTTTCTGTTTACGTGCGTCACAGCTTTTTTCCCGTTTTCTTTCAACATGCTCTTGTTCATAGTTCTGCAATGTTTCGCCGAATTTTCTCATTGCTCAATTCTTTCCATAGTGTTTTTTAATTATTTCTTTCATGGCGTACCTAAATATGACGTTGAGTTTGATGTTGAGTTTTTCAGAAAACTCAACGGGAACTCAACGCCTTACTGTATTCATTTTAATTAAAACATCCGTTAAAAAATACTTTGTTCACCAGTGCCAGGCGTTGAGTTTGAAACTCAGCAATGCAAACTCAACGCCTAACTAGAGATGCCCTTAGAGCATCTCTAGTTAGGAGGCGTTGAGCTTTTTATTTAATTAATTTCCAGAGTAAACAAAGGTGCATACAGTAAGCTGAAACAGGTATAGGAAATGGGGAGGAAAGTGTTTTTTATTTTATTTATTTAAATGAAAACGCTTGAAATACAATTGTGCAATTTTGTTAACTGCACGAATAATATCGAGATAGTCAATCAAAAAAAGTGTTGTGTAAATTGTACAGTTTGGAAGTTGGAATGGGGGGGTTGGAAAGGGAAGGTCTGCGGTGGTGATTTGAAAATGGCAAGTGTGATAATGCGGGAAAACTTAGCTGATTTAAGTATACATTAAAAAAATATATATGTACAGTTATTATTATTGAAGTGTGAGTGCTGTACGAATATGATTGGATAGAAAATTTGAAAATTGTCTATGTGACAATGATAGTTAATGCAGTTATGTGAAAGTGTATGAAAGCGTAAGTATACCAAATAAAGTAAAACGTCTGTAAGTTATCATATTTTGAAAAGGTATTCGTTGATCCAAGTAAAATCAAGAACGGTAAGATGTTGGAATTGAGCATGGGCGCCAACAATAAAAAATTACAATATTTTGGAGTCTGCGAAGAATGAAGTATAGAACAGAACAAGTTGCATAATGTTTTATGAAATTCATGCACAGTAATGGCAAGCAGCGAAGGAAAAGGTGGAACATCGTGTGACAACTTTCGTTGTTATTGTCGTGGTGATGTCTTTTTGTTCTTTTTGAAAAAAGGTACCTGTGAAAAGAAAACCCCTTGTTCTTTTCAGCAGTATTTATTGATATAACGCATTTAGAAAAAAGAATTGGGGTACCATTGCGGCACAAGCTGTATACATTGTAATGTGAATACATTGTAATGTGAGATTCTATACAATACGTGCCACACATTTGTGCAATTATAGCACTGTAGCCCAGTGGACAAATCACCAGATTGCAACAGAGAGGTCGTCAATTCGAACCTTACAGTGACACTTCCATTAATCATTCTTCCATAATTAGCTGTAGAATGAGAGACAAAGAATTTTTTCGTAGTGTGCGTTGTACCCACACTAATTACGTTAAATCTTGAGACAGAATAGGACTTGGGAAGAATTGGTTCACATCGGCAAGTATGATATCCATACAGAATAGAGAATGTCGTATTTCGAAAAGGCGAAACACACTAACGACAAGTGAAGCTAGTGGAGGTTGTAATGAAATTACATGAAAAGCAGCGTGTTATTAACAACAACAGTTTTGTAAATAATGTTCCGGTCTTGAAGAACAATGAGGTTCTTCTCCTTCTGCATAGTCAACATCATACTCCGTTTTGACATTGCCGACAACTTTGACATTGTAAGCATTTGTCTTTATATTCCTTCGATTTTGAATGTTGAGATGTGCCACCAATACATTCTCTTACTCCTTTCCCATTACCACCTTTATTGTCTTTCCCTTCAATTGTATGAACAGTACAATCTGCTTCACTACTTTTTCCATATTCCATATAATTATTTTCATTTACCTTATTGCAAACATGTACACAAGATAGACTACCCTTCTCAAAGTGGTAAATGTTTTTGTCTTTTATACACTCGTTTGATTTACTTACCATTTTTATCGCCTTCTCCCGGTTATTTCACTCCTTACTGGTTGGTAGACTTCATCACTCTCCATTCTACCAATAACATAAAGTAGTGAATAAAAATCTGTTAGTATCAGTACACACGGCGTCTTGCAGAACATAGAATTTTAAATTGTTGTTGACTCGTACGGTGGTTTGACAGTGCAGATATATGCAATATATCGTTCTGATTCGTATGGTATAAACCAACAGCGCAACAAGAAAAAAAGAGGATAAAGGTAGAAGAGAGACAAAAAATCGGTCACTTGCGGCATAGAGTTACATACCGGTTCTGATCCCCCTCCATTTACATAATTTCTATCTGTAACTTATTCCCTTTCTGTTCCATTACTCTAATTTACAATCTAACTGTACATTACTGTTATTTCTGCTTACTTTTGTCACAGCTTTTTCCCTTTTTTTGTCAACATGCTCTTGTTCATAGTTCTGCAATGTTTCGCCGAATTTTCTCATTGCTCAATTCTTTCCATAGTGTTTTTCAATTATTTCTTTCATGGCGTACCTAAATATGACGTTGAGTTTGATGTTGAGTTTTTCAGAAAACTCAACGGGAACTCAACGCCTTACTGTATTCATTTTAATTAACACATCCGTTAAAAAATACTTTATTAACCAGCGCCAGGCGTTGAGTTTGAAACTCAACAATGCAAACTCAACGCCTAACTGGAGATGCTTTCATCTTTTTTGTTCAACATGTAACCCAGGTTACAACTACATTGGCCGGAAAAATGAGTTTTAACACTGTTGATTTTTGCGCATTATTCTATAGCACATGTGCCCGAAACTCCTAGAACTTTTTAAATTGTGGTCAATAAAATCTATCATTACTAATGACTCACAATTTCACAATCTAGATTCTCTTCTTTATTTATGTTCTATGTCACCCAATCACTGAATGATATAGTGTTCAGAAGAAAGTTAAAATTCAAAATAAGATTTATGTGGCTTTTTAAATGTATCATTAGTAATTTCAATCCATACGCACTCCTTTTCAAATTTCTTTGCCAAGCCGTTTTTAATCCAGTAATCATGAGACTTGCATAAGTTTTTTACAATCACTTTTTGTTCAGTCAATGGAGTAAATGTGTTTTCGTATTCATATATAGAATGATCTTTGCAATAATGAAAAAAAATCATGGAAACTTTTTTTCGCCTTGCGTATAGCTGCCTGCTCTAGATGATACGATTTCCATATTTGTACTCATAGTTTCTCTTCTCAGTACTCCAAAACATAAGTGGCTGACTCAGTTGACGGGATTTATTTCCTTCGACCCAATCGATTATGATTTGCTTAAACTTTTCTACGAAAGGAACCTATTCAAAAGCAGATGTCTGGATGCTTGATCCTTTTGGAGGGACAAAAGTCATTTGTTTCAGCTTGACTGAACATGCTGAGTTTTTCTTTTTTGAAAGGCTTGTGGTTCTCTATAATTTTCTTGAAGTTTTAGATCATTTGTCCTATTGGAAACTGTGATATTGTTACTTACAACTTGAAATGCATAGTTAGGTGTGTTCAAAAACTTTGAAATAGCAGATGGACTAACTCCTTACCCAACATATATTTTTGATTGAAAAGTGGGGGCAAGGCCTGACCAGAACGTGGATGAACACTTTGAGGTTTGAATAAAAGTTCAGACGACGGAACAGTAGATACTTCAACTTCAATACAAGACTTAAACTTATTGAGAACACTCATTCCATGATCTTGAAGTATTAGATTCTGACGAATTGAAGTTGAGAGACGCTTTAAGACAAAGTCTTTCTCTGGGCAGATTTTTTGGTTCAAGTCCTTCAATTCGCTCTCTTTAGCATCATGTCCTTCGGAATAAATCCATTCCTTCAAGGACTCTAAAGCAGGATTGGACGAAGATGGTGTTTTCATTTTCTTTCCAGTGATACTCGTCACTATATTATTTCTTCGGTTATCCACTGTTACAATTTTTCGCATGTAGATGGGTGATGATATCATATATCACCACGGAAAATGGTTAAAATTACTTTACTTTTATTGTACCAATGGAAGATAAGTTAATAAAATAAAGGGTAAAATCAAGCAACAAGACCAAATTTTCTATTTCAAAAGAAACAAGAATATAAAACTTTTTCAAAAATTTATAAAAAACAGTTAGAAAATGAACACTTATGAGTACCATAACTAGCAGTGGATAGTACAGACGGAGAAACGAGAGCAGGATCCTTGCTTTCAGTAATATTTCATTTTAAATGTTAAACTTTTATGTAAACATTGTGCATTTTTTAATATTTCTCTTGTAAAATAAATTTCACAAAGTATCATGAGAATATGAAAAGATTCTTTCTTCGTTGCAGACTACCAGTGGAGTCCAGTGGCGTCGGAAACAAATACAGAGTTTTTTTTGTCGACGACCAGTGGCTGTCTATCCCAAATATCAATGTTTATGTTTATGATTTTCTTTTCATTTCCTCATTTCCTTTTTTCAGAACCAGTAAATCAATTCTCGTCATTAAAATTTATATGTCGGACAGATGAGTGACAAGCCAACCAACAGAAATTGTTTAATCATGTTTGATGTCAAAATGTCAAAAGTTCCATCTCCATCCATCGACGAAGGAAATAGCAACCAACAGGCGCTACAATATATCTCAAGAGTTACTACACAGCTTATTATAAATCCTGCTTGTGAGGTTTCAAACAGGAGATACAAGCATAATGAGTTGTGTGAAAATGTAACAAGATTCTAGACTGAGCACAATAAACCCTTATGTTGGACGGGTGATTTTGATTCTGTTCAGGTAGCCTTTGCATTTATTTTTTCTCGATGTCGGCAGAATTCTGATGGGTTTGAAGAAATGCAAGCAAAAGCTACTGGTGGTTCTATGAAAATTTCGGTAGTAAAATACTGGAAGAAGCTTTGTTTTGACGGTTAGTATATAAAAACATTAATGGCGAGCTTTCTGGAAATCCTTGTAAAGCACCAGACCTTCAGATCATGATAAACGTTCTGGATCAATCTCAACGACAAAGCAGATGCAATTTATCTAAACGTGCCTATCAAGAAACTGATGAAGACGTGAGAATGATTTATTACAAGTATTTGCAGCCTAACTTATCAAGATCCATCAGCAAGTATCCTACTGTAGATTATGAGAAACTTCAAGTAGGTATAGTTAATATCATGCAATTTTGTTCTGTCTCACGTGGTGACGAAATGCTTCCACTTCAGATTAATGATTTAGTGTTCACCGTAAATGATCTAATTTCTCCAATTATTAGTGTTCTTCCAATTACAAAAAATAATAGAACTCAAAACACTTATTACCAATTTAGAAAAATGGTTGCTGTGTCAATCTGTGGTCTCTCTGCTCTTCAAGGATGGCTCTGCTTTCTTCGTGCCCATCATCTTACAGAAGGAAACATATTTCTGAAAGTATTTTCAAATAATTTTCAAGCAAGAACTGCTTTGCTGGCTTTATCCTACTCTAATACATTGAAAAGATTGGTTCAGAGCTTTTAATACACGGTCGAGTTGAGCAGAGCGCTAGAAGGGGTAGTGCTGGATTTTACTATTTTGTATTGCGGAGAGATCTCTTTTTCTCGTACAGGTCATTTTCTTGGGATTCATTACAGGAAATGATTCGTTACATTGGTATAGAAGACGTTTATAATTCATATGCATTACTGGGATTTACATCATTTGGAACGAATGAACTCTACGCCGCATCAGTTTAGTTTAACCGCGATTAGATGAATAGATTGCGACAGAAATCTGAAATATGAACACAGTTTTATTTCATTTTTTATTATTTGTTAGAACCGCTTATAACTTTTTGAACGGTCCTCATCTATTTGCGGTTTTTCTGTTATATCTATATCGATGTATATTGAAAAGTTATTTTTGGGGATGTGCAGAGATATCTTAGTCCAAGACTCTTGGAAGAGGCCAGTGTTATGTTCATTGTTTATTTCTGGAAATCTACATAAACAATAAAAAAAATGTTTTACCGAGAAGAGTCCATAATTATGATCATCATGGTGTACAAATTTCGTACAAGCACTTTAAATATCGCTAGGCTCAACTTGTTTCGTGTAAATCCTTATCATGAAAAAATGGTAATCCATCGTCAGTAGGTTCATTTGAATGAGCAGCTCACATGATATGTGAGGCCGTATAAGAGCAATTTATCACTGGTCCGTGCCTGAAGGTGATTATTCTTTCGTATCTTAATACTTAAGTTATTATTTTTAATTATTAAAATATTTTAGCGTTAATATAACGTTTCTGAACAGTATTTTGACGGGAACAAGTAAAGAGACTAATGTTGACATACTCCTTTAGTGTAACGTACTACAGTACCTTGTTGCACTTCAAGGCCGGTGAGCCAATCAAAAATTGCCATTATGTCACGGCATAAAAAGCGGCATCGCCGCAAAGGGCGATGCCGGCTCTCTCCCTTCACGAGGCGGATGACAAGGGTCACCCGCCGGGGTCTGAACTCGCAACCACACGTATGCCAGAGGCCCCCCCGGACCACTAAGCT
>JAULBU010061303.1:0-11533 GCA_032358235.1 Odonthalia washingtoniensis | reverse complement strand
CATGGGCTAGTCCGACGCTTCGTTCGCCAACAATAACGACCTGTTATCGCAACTCGGCTACATAATCCTACCAGGCGGCTACACCGACAACGTTATCCCTCTTGGTTTCCGCAGTTACAAAGCCAAGCGAATTTTTCTCTCGGTAATGGCCGCTAAGGTAATCGCTTTTAGCGATATGTTTGAGTCTGCGCACACCCTCATCTCCAAAATATAAACCTGAACTCACCGCCCACTAGCGCTACAACTTTTCACTGATAGCAAATAGTTGTTTGATGTAATCTCCAACGGGTCGCGAACCATTGAAAAGAGATTAATGTTGGATATTTCAACGGCTCTAGAAGGATACATGGCTCAAGACATCTCAGACATTGGCTTCGTACGCTCTCATCATAATATTTTGGATGGGCTTACAAAAGTTATGTCCCAAGGTTCGCTTTGTTCCGTCCTCGCAACTGGCCGTCACTGCCCAAGCCCCAATCAATGGATCCTACGCCCAAAGCAATCTGATACACCAAACGAAACTGACACATAACCGCTTATTCCAACTTTTTCTTCAACAAAATTTTTTCTGATACACATCTACAAGAAAAACTACATGCGAAAACAAAAATTGTTCTGGTACAATGTCTCCTTATTCCGTGTCAACAATATTATGGCAATTGATGGAAGCTTCGTATGCTATTCCTTTTATAGCACTCCAAAATGGCAGTGATGAAACAACACATTAATTCAAAACAAATTTATTCGCTATACAGTATAGAATCACATCAAGCCGCTCATTCTGTCTTCGCTAACCCACTATTTGTGTCGTTATACTTCGATGATGATTCTTATTTTCCACAAAATCGGAATCTTATAACAAATAATATCACATACTTCATCTCTCTCTCTATCTTTAGCTCCTTTTCACTCTTCAATAATAATAAAACATATCATCAAGAAAAAGAAACACTAACGTCAAGTTAAATCAACAACACTGGTGTTGTTGCGAGGATCTTTTTATCAACAGAGAACCGTCGCTCAATTATCGCGCTCCCAACTGTCGTTCACCTTTCAATTATTATCACACTCTCATCCTCACGCTTTCCTGCAAATCAATCTTATCACACTAGCATCCTCACGTTCTCCTGCAAATAAATCTTATCACACTCGCATCTTCACGATCTCCTGCGAATCAATCTTTCAACCCGCATTATCACGCTCTCCTGCGAAATTAATCTTTCAACTCGCATCTTCACGCTCCCCGGCTTTCGACGACTGTCGACCAGTGGCAGATTGTACTTCCACTAATCAGCCGTCGTAACTTTGCTCGGTGAGTCTTTTGACATTTTCAGAAAGCCAGATTGACAGTATTCACTGTACTACATGTAGGGGCCACTGCATTTGACCAATCATAACGTCGTAAACAAAATATCGCTTCATGCGGTGATGTACGTGAATCTGAGTTTCAGCGGGTTGCACCGTAATATGACACATTGAAATGAAAGGACCTGGCAAAAAACATTAAATTTTAAAAGTACAAAATGTGGTGGGATTTCTTCACCGCCCGCGGTCGTGAATGAAATTCAGCACCTGAAAACGGACTACATTGAGAAAATAGCAAAACGGCGTCATCGTCGTACAACAATTATATAAAAGGTTGTCTTAGAATCGGTACTTCAACAACAACTCGAGTATAATGACGACAACGATAACGGCAGGACATGGGAGGGCCGGAGTGGGAGACGGGAAATATTAATCATCCCGAATCTTCTCTGATTCGGGACTACTTTAGCACTAGAGGGGACCTTCCATTGATCGGGGAGTGGAAATGCGAGTAGCCTCCACATTTACTATCCATGTGTTCAGTAAGTCGAAATTCCATGTCTTAATGTTCAGTTGCTATTGTTTTTATCAATTTATAAGTTGTGATTCAAATGTGTATTGACAATATTAAAGTATAGAAGCTCCTTCAATCCATATACTATACTTATTATTAATATTAAATTTCAGATGTTCATAAAGGTTGTGTGTGATACACCAAGAACAGTAAATGTACACGAGATGGGTGGACAACCTCAGTTGTTCTCGGTAGTAATGTCTGTTATAGGTGGTACATTAAATTTTGTAACGGTAAGTTTGTAGGGAGAGACGATGGAGAAACCATTTAGTGCCATTTTAAATTATGCATATAAATTTTAGAATGCAAATTTTCCATTCACACGTTTCGAACTTTTATTTACTTAATTCAATTTTTCCCCGACTCACACTCCATTTTTTCATTCGTCCTCATTTTCATTTTAACCATCGCAGACGGCTTTTTGATGACCGCATAATCGCCTGGTACTCAGCAGTTCCATCAAAACCAAACTTGAGACGGGAATATGAAACCTGACTTCCATGTCTCACTTGACGCGCGAGAGTGATAGGTCCGCCCTGATGGACAAAATCATTAATTGTACACCATAACGGAAGATGTGATTTGATCATTCATTTCCTTTGTACTGTTGTAAAAATGGTACGTACCACGGTGTTCTATGTACCCATTTCACACATTTTCCGGCAACTCTGTTTAACTAATCCCTACCCAGTTGAATGATACCATTAGAAGGATATATTACCGTTGGAAAAATAATGCAACCCTAACCTGCACAGATATAAACGCAGAAATTTAATTGTGTTACAATCATTTGACAAACCATTTGAAGAGTGTGGTCAAGTGGGATTTTGTTCGTTGTTAATGGAGATGAGGATAGATTGATAAATTCAGGGGTAATGTTCACATGTCCCATTACTGACGAGAGTGACCGATCGGACACTCTCGTCTTGAACTCGAAACAGGCAGGTACAACCTCGTATTTCCCACCTAAAATTTTATATGACCCGGGGTGAATTTCTTCTGTTGCTCGATTGATTTCTAGTATATCAATTAATCCTATACCGTATGGAGAACAACTAATATCAGGTGACACAACGCTCACAAACAACCAACAGTTAAATACATCACCAACCCATGATATGCTGCTCCAAACCGCCACTATAATAGCATCTTCATTTTTCGTTCCTCTCATCATTGAATCCGTACTTCGTAATATTAGAAACCAGGCGTTACCCAACTTTTCCATCCATGCTGTTTCATTCAGAATCTCTCCCTGAAGTTTTCCTGGCTGTAGGGCATTACGTAACATGGCGTCCATTTCCACCACACTGGCCGCTATCATACGAGTTATTTGAAACCCTCGAAACGTAAACCAGTCTACACATCTTTGTCTAATTGTCAAATATTTACTCCCTTCCTTCAAAAGTCTCAGTATTGTTGTAGTATTCCAAGAAACTATCTCCATGTGATGGATGGCGAGTTTCTAAAAATATAAGAAACTTTCCTCCTCCGTGTCTCTCCATATACCCATGTATTCATCAAAGTATTAACATCTGGAGGTAGCTGAGACATAAATCTAAAGATTTTTGAGTATTTCCTGGTACCGGCCTCTCGAACGGCAAACACGTTGGTTTCAACCTCCCTATTTCTATGTGCACGGCTTCCTACTTTTAAAATTGCACGAAATACAGCAAAAATTTCTTCCATTCCGTCACGAATAACGTATCGTTATTGATCTTCACGGTCATTACAAGATGTTCGAACAACATTTATAGGTTCTGAGTCTGTGTCACTACCATTTACACGTTACGAATTTCCTTCATATGCAGCTCCTGTTTTTTCTTTAGCTTCCATTTCTTCGTCATCACTATCGAATTTATGCACTCCAGACAATGCAGTAAATGGATGGCCGGCAGCCGAATTTTCAGCCATTATGAAAATGTTATTGAAACCGTACTCCGCGACTATGGTTTGAAACATTTCAATCCATTTTCCTCTATCAGACGTCAGTATTATTCCGCCAAATGTGTGCTCACCTCTACCCTCAACCAAACGTTCTACAAATATATTTACACGTTCTTCCTGCTGCTCCCCCTTCTCCTGAATCTAAGTTCAATAATGACTCTGAAGATTTAATCTGCAATAAATTCGGCCATGTGTACTTCCCTGACCTCTTTCCTATTGTAAAGGGATGTCAGTTGTTGATCAATGGCCCTAGTTCCAAATAAATCATTATCCAGCGTTATAAATTGAACAACTGGATGAAAAAAATCTTTCGAGCTATCGAAAGCAAGTCTTTCCAATTGTGACAATCAGCATGTGTACTGTTGCAATAACTAATGAAATCTGAGTACTCTTGCATTGGCTAGTTTATGTTTTATGTTACTTAATTGTACTATGGAAAGTGTTGAATATTGATGAAGAAGGAAATATGATAGACCAAACGAATATAAGTGTTATTCGTTTAAAATTATTTGATTGGAGTAGGAGCAAAGTTGTAGGTGTGATGTTTGACAGTTGGTTTTAAAAGATTATTACAGTCTTAACCAGAAAAAGAGTAAGAAATAAATATGAATTGTTAGAAATGGAGAGAGTGCCGTACACTCACGAAACGTATGTATGAAGGTGACAACGATCAATATTTTAACGAACACACATTTATTAGTTTGCTTACCTTGTGTAGAGAATAACTCTATGAAATATATCGCTGTATCGGTTAGTTATGGTAAATAACTCATATCATTGTCTGAACATATAACATAAAGAACAGGTTTGTAATTGCAAACATATGAAGGATATATAATATGAACAAAATAATTATCAGAATGTGACCCGAACACATCAATAAACTACAAAGTGAAAGGAATAAATATAAAGAAAACAAGTATAATAGATACTAGAACAATTACTATAACAACATATATATATATAATCTATTGCATTTACGACAAAGGTAAGGAAGAAATTAAAAGTTTGAAAACGACAGAATATACAACACCAAATGCAATAACGGTTTCTGAAAGATTATATTTCCAACAATTATAAGTACAATATTATATAATAACGCAATAAATAAGGACAAATTTATAACACATGTTGTAAGTATAACGCTAAAGAAAGACAACAATGGACAGCGCATGTCACTCACTATTTTCATGTCAATATTTTTATGAAATGACATCTTCACTACATTATTCAAAATCACTACAACAATATGAACAATTGAAACACAAAACGAAAAGGGTAAACTTAAAACCTAGTCCAAGCGGTGGCATAGGTGTTTCTGTAATGGAGAATATAGCTTTTGACTCAGTTATCATGGAGTATAGAGGTGAAAGACTAAACAAAATCGAGAAGGAAAAAAGAGAAAATTATTATAAGCAAAATGGAAAACGTGCAGATTTTATATTACAACTTGGTGAACATAAACAGTATATTGCTGCAGGGGTGTTAATGTTAATGTAAGTAAATATGTGAATCACTCATGTGGTTCTAATAGTAGATTTGAATTAATAAGTTATAACGAAGAGGGTACTAAAGTATGGATGGCTGCATTTTTCTATGCAAATCGAAAAATAAGCGGTCAAAGAAATTTGTTTCGATTATGAATGGAAGGTAACGAATGAAGAAACTCTACATATTTTTGAAAGTGGAACATCTAAATGTCTGGGTCTTATTGAAAAATACATTGGATAAAAAAAAATCGAGATTTTCATATGAGCTATGAGAATAGATTGGCTTTGTAGAAAAATGGAAAAATACAGGTTATAATATTGTAAGAAAGAAAAACATATTAGGAAAGAAAGGCGAACATTTAATAAAAACATGGTAGGACATGGTAACAAACAAAATTATAATTATTACTAACTGTGACAATGATATTGCAAAAAAACAGTATAAGAATTATAACCATATACAGCAAACAGTCTTCACGTGTACAAAATAGTACTTGAAAAAATAGTTACGATTACAATGTATGGAAGTTGAATTTAAAAATTCGAAACTTGGATGAAACTATCAATGTTATGTACAAAGCACACATTCAAATTTATTACTGTATAAAAAATCAATGACAATAGAATGAAATGATTCATACCGAAACCAATATTAACAATAAAAATAAAAGTTCGAATGTAATAATCATAACAATTTTCCAGAAAAATTAAGTGTACGTTTCTAACAATGAGAACGTGAATAATATGGAACATAAGATTTAGTAGTACGCATAAATGTCGAAATGTAATATTTGTTTTATTAACATGTACGATCAGAAATCTATGTTTTACAAAAATTAGCTCCAAAAGAGGGTTATGAAACTTAAAAGCACAAATACGATAAATTATGTTCTGATACATTCGCAACTTTGTAACAAATACTTTTAAACATTAATCAATTTTTGTTTAATATGTTCAAATTTATGTTGAAATAATGGGTGTACTGGTGTCTAAAATGACGTTATACCTGGAATGAAATTTAATTTGTTGAATTGCGTAATGAAATATATTGATTGGTGAAATGGGTTTTTTAAACAATAATAAGAAAATATGCTGGTTGGGGGCTTACATAAGAGAATTTTTGAGATTAATTATACACCGTACATCAGCACCCGACTTTGTCAATCAGTACAAATAATAGAAGTATGTAAACATTATTATTTATAATAAGATAGTAATAATAATAGCATAAACTTATAACCATATAGTATGGTATGTTATGTTTTATTCGAGAAATCTTGGTATTCATTATTCTAATTTATACTGTCTTACGGTACTGACATAATATAATTAATGTAACTTATAATTACTTATTAAAATATGCAGTAAACTGCAAGAAATAGACATGATCAAACTACAGAGTCATTATTTATCAAGATTGTGCATATAACCGTAATATTGTAAATGAGGATAGTTACCTCATGGTTTTTGAAAACATAATCTATGTTATCAAATATATGCATTGTAATGATTACCAATGAAAAAAACTGAAACATGTCAAATCTAACAAGTTTAGTAAAAATTATGCTATTTTTTATGAACATCTGTAGGAAAACAGAGGACATGGAAAACAGAGGACATGTATATAGACAAATGTAATTATTGCAATGTACTAATAAATTTGTAATAGTTTAGCGTTGGAGGTAATTGACTGCGCATAAGTATATACAGTAGTCTAGTGATAAGATTTGTTTCCCGTCTCATTACAATAGAAATATAATGTAAAAAAAATTGATCGTAAATATGGTAAAGAATAAAGGTAATGAACAACATATTTGAAATATTTACAAACTAATACAGGTTCTATTTCCGAAAGTAAATAAGTTCACAACACAAGCAATAATTTATTATCCTTGCAATTGTTATAGCTGTTTTGACTTCAATTGCAAACGTTTTATTCTTTTTCTAGTATTTCCTACTTTGTTCCTAATTTGAGATACCGTCGGAAAATCTTGCGGTAGATTTTCCGTATCCAAATTAAGTTTTGTAATGAGTAGTTCACTAACGAAACGAGGCGCAATTTTATTGTCTTCATTAACCATGTCAACTATACAATTGGAATAACAACTATTCGTTTGCTTTCTGCTATCATCTTTCCTATTTACATCCAACTCAGTATCATAGTCCATACTATATTCTCTTGACACAGAATTGAATTTTGTTGATTGGATATTATTTATATCTGCATTGCTAATGTCATTGGAAATGAAAGTTCGTCCCATTTCTATATTAGCCTTAGCTTCCGAAGATACCTCTCCTTCCTTCATCAATTTTTTTTTCAGTTGTCGTAATAAAGTAGATATTCGATTGCTAATTTGTTGTTCGGTTGTTATTAAATATTCCGTTTGGTGCGATGTTCTAATGGCTTTACACATCATTGCAGGACTCATTTTTCGTCCTGGATGAGCATTGCCTTTATCAAACCAAAGTTTGATCTCCATGTCATATGTTAAAACTGGATTCAAACCCATGCTTTCTCCTTTCTTTGACCGACTTGCCCATCCACCGTGTAGCAACATATTGTTGCGCGAAGCATCCACTATAACTTCCGCCAATATCGGATTTTTATCAGCTCGCGTATATAGTAATTGTACTCCATTTTTATAGATGTATTCACATTCGATTTTAAGTGCGCGACTAACTGTTTTCCTATCCTCTACATTATAATCATATCCCGCTGTGTGAACCACATACCTTACCTCGTTTCTGTACTTTCGACAACATTTTTTGCAACTAAATGTTTTTTCACAAACTCATAATCGCTTGTATTGGTTTTACCTGTAACTGCATCAAATCCATCTATTTTATGGTATAAAATATTATTACTGTCGTTACAATCATCATCATTGTCATCATTACGTTTAACTGAATAATCTTTTTCAACATCGGCAATATCTGTATCATAACATATGCTTGTAGTATCTGGAGTTGTGTTTCCTCCGCAATATTCGATTTCTGCAATTGCATCATCAGATACACTTAACTTGTCAATGTAAACTGCTCTTTCCCACCTGTGAATTTCACTCATACTCATAATACTGACTCCAGTTTCCTTTCCAATAAATAGGGTGCCTTTGTTTCTCCTATCCCAATTCTTTCCACAATTCGATTTCATGCAATACAATCGTTATTACTATTTCCATTCCTCTGCCACGTACTGTCACGACTGTCATAAACCTTATTTAATCCTTCACAATCTACTATACCATCGACAACATTCATTATGTTGCCACTCCGGTCAGTTACTCATTCGGTGCTTCCTTTCCAACATGTTCTATCTCTAGCACAATCACCTGTACCATTATTCGTCTCGCCTGTATATACTGTTTCATAACGATTTAATATCATACTTCTCGATGCACCTCCAGAATGTTCAAACGTTCGCCTTCATATGTTCCTTCTCCTTTCTTCACAAATGTAAATTCTGATATTTTACCAAGCGCAGCAATTTTTTTCTCTTTGGCTGCTTTCCAATTGTTTAAAATATCATAGTTGCGATTTATCGCAACCATATCTACAGTCGTATTTCTTATACCACCTTCGTAAGTTAAATATTCTACAACATCTTCTGGAACAACCACGTCCTTTCTTTTTTCTGTAACATATTTAACAATATGCCTTTTCGCAATTGCAAAACGTGCATCCACAGTATTTTCCCATCTTGAGCTGCGGTATGTACCATACCCAATAACTGTAGTTATTGAAATCCACATATTTTAAGTGCTATTGCACAAAACAAATCGATTTTGTAGCATCTATCATTATCTGTGACAATCCATATTCTATCACAAAGACTTAACTCCTTACGGACTCTGAATAAAACAGCTTCAAGAATTGAAAAAGGTTCGACACAATCTTGTGTTGTGTCGTTTTCAACTGCGTTATCAAAGAAAAATATTTATAAACCATCCTTCGTCTGGTTGCCTTTCTCATCTGTTTTACATTCTGCATGTCTGTAACTTCTTTTTTCTTCTACCGCTTTTTGGACTCATATTCTTGCCTTTTACTATTTCATCTGTCTGTTTTTCTACTCTTTCCTCCTCCTTTTTTGCCTTGTAAAGTACACCAGTACTATGCCACGACATCCCACGTTTCCCAAAGAATTGAGCAGTGGATTCCCTGAGTCGTAGAGGTTCTAGCTTCATCTTATAATCCATAAACAGATCACAAGTTGTATCTGCATCCTCAGTTTTTATATATGTCATAACTTCACCAATCCATTTGTTTTGTGCACGCATCCTGTGTGCATGTGCCATATATAACCGTATTTTAATTTTTCAATCCTCTAGAAACATTGTAATATTATCAGTTATTTCATCAACACTATCGTATATTTTGTCTATGACCGTGAATGTTGCTAAACATTCTGTAAATCTACTAAGTTTTTGTACTTCGTTTACTCCTTTTAACAATGCAAATTATATGTCATGTAATGGATCGCCGTCATTGTCATTGATATGGGTTACAAAGTTATAATTTTGAAACTTTTCAACACCTTGTAAATTTCTAATAATTTGCTTTTTTTTCATTATCTTTCACCTCTATCACAACAAGTTCTGAAACATTGTTCATGTTTTCATTAACAATTCCATTCAATATGTAGTCAACACATGCCTATGGTTTCACCTCACCTTTCTTTATCTCATTAACTACATCTATGAACAAAGTCCTACCAGTTTTTCTTGTATCTACAACTAAATTTTCGTCCACATAATATTTCCGCCCCAATACCTCAGTGGGAATTTTTCGTAATACCGCAGGTATTTTCCTACTAGACCTGTCACATCTTACCCTTTTCTTACCCCACTATAATGTCTGTACATTATCGCTTCGCAATATAAAAAATACCGCTTGTTTGATTTCACAGTCTGTAAAAAAATTCCTCCGAATTTCTGATTATGTACTAGACCTTCATTTAAAATATCCATCCAATCATCCCTTGCTTTTTTCCTTCCTGCTGTGAAACCTCCACTTGTAACTGACTTTTGTTTACTTTCTTTACCTTCTATTTGATCATTGTTTGACCCATTGAATTTATTACCCTCTTCTTTTTCACCATGATTCATACTATTTACAGATCCATCCAGACGGTAATTAACATCATCCATCACTAAGTTTTCTTTGTTCTCTCCAATTAGCTTTTGCAATTCGACACCTGACATGTTCGCGAATAAACATGCTCTTATTACTTGTTTTTCAATGCTGCCTTTTTTGTCTTTTTTTTCTGCCAATACCATGCCACCCACCATGCACTTTCCTACTGTTTCGGATTTTGATATTGTTCATATAGTCCTTTACTATCATTAGAAAATATGACTGATTCCAACTTTTTCGTACATGCATCCATAACTTTTACAAGACATTTCTTGCATTTTGATGGCAGGTGCGTGAAACTTCTGTATTTGTTCAACCCTTTCGGAATTTTTTTAAATGAGAATTTTGTTATTTTCGCACAGGACAATAATAGTCTTGTATCTTTATTAAAAATCGTTTTCCATGCCTGTCTCGAAGCGATGAATAGATCATTCCAGATAAATTCAATATCCAACTCATCAGGATGATTAGTAATTGATATATTATCCATATCCGTCGACATAGTTGAGTTCATATTAACATAAATAAGTACAAGTTAGTGAAAAAAGAAAACTAAATTTTGAAATGTCAGTTTTTCTATGTACAATAACATGCAACATGTCATGCTTTACATAAAGTTTGTAAATGTTATTATTCTGAGCATATTCTAAAACATGCCGCTTACCATTCGGAGAACAAATTTATTATATAAACAGATATGGAATACGATTACACTTGTCGTAACAGTTTGTTCTTTGACAAAATCAAAGTACCCTCCTATGTACGTTGCTATTCAACTACACGATTGGGTACTTCTTGGGAGTCACGTGTTTCACGCCTTGTCTATTGGTCCACGCTCACAGATGTTTACTTTACGCTATATCTGTAACAATGTGTTGTTACAACATGGTTTAGTTGAGTAACTATCCTTGTTGTAACAATGTGTTGTTACAACATGGTTTAGTTGAGTAACTATCCTTGTTGTAACAATGTGTTGTTACAACATGGTTTAGTTGAGTAACTATCCTTGTTGTAACAATGTGTTGTTACAACATGGTTTAGTTGAGTAACTATCCTTGTTGTAACAATGTGTTGTTACAACATGGTT
>JAULBU010061292.1:0-11534 GCA_032358235.1 Odonthalia washingtoniensis | reverse complement strand
ATGATAACAACACCAAGAACAGTCATTTATTTCATTATTTGATAAAATCCAACGGTATTATATTGTAAACTGGAATCTGAGAACATAGCAAATCCTATGCCTATAACTGCAACCGCAATTTTCAATTCATTTTTTTTACATCTAATGTTTTATGTTGGAAAACATGTAACCGTGCCAGTAATAAAAGTCCCAACGTTGTATCCATAAAATGAATAAATAATATATAAGTGCCACGGCAAATTTGAAACCGTTTTCATACATGAGATTCTTCGCATATACAATTTCTGTGCACGAGAAGAATTTTAAAACAATGGCGAAGTAACTCCACGATTGCATGCTTCGGCCATAGTAGTAGTAGTTCCAGTCTTTATTATTAATATTAATATTAATATTATAATTATAATTATAATTATAATTATAATTAATATAACTATAACTATAAATATTATTATTAATATTATTAATATTATTAATATTGTTATTAATATTGTTATTAATGTTATTATTAATATTACAATTAATATTATGGTTAATATTATTTTGGTTTGGTGCTTGGTTCATAAATGGTGGTTGGTGTTGATGTTGATGTTGACGATGATTTGAATAACGATTAGAAAGGTTGGCCGTGGGCTGTCAAGTGATGCCGACGATGGTGATACGGAGTTAATGATGACAGTGGTGGTTGTGTTCGTGATTGAGTACCCGTCGAACGTGTGAATGAATGTTGTTGTTGTGGAGGAGGTGGAGGATTATGAATTAGAAAAGGAAGTTGGAATAATGATAAAGGCATTGAATGCGAAGGTGGTACGTCAAGCAAGAATGCTGAGGATATTGGGAGCGCAGCAAGAGCTGATGTTGCTGATGTTGCTGCTGATGATGATGATGATGATGATGTTGATGATGATGTTGATGATGATGTTGATGATGATGATGATGTTGATGATGATGATGATGATGTTGATGATGATGATGATGTTGATGTTGATGATGATGATGTTAATGATGATAATTATAATGATGTAATAATGGTCATGGTACCATATCAAGAAAATGTTGGTGTGGTGGTGGTGGTCCCCATAATCTGTGGTGCAGGTGTATGCATTGAAAATTTAAGAACCACATTTAAATTAAGTCATTTTCATTAAATGACAAATTTTATCCCATCCAAAAACAGCGAAGAGAGGACCATTTCTTGTTCGGTATTATACAACCTTCATTGTGGAGAAATGAAGATCACCATCGAATATGTAGGGACATTAATTGGAGTATTGCAGAAGATGGATATGGGCTCGTAGTGGCCGTTTCATCAAGCTGGTCCCGATTTTCACGTCTTCGTCTCTCAACCAAAGCGATTCGATGGCACACCACCTCATGCATTGCCAGAAAAACAGGAACATCGCAATGACTGACATACCGACTGAAACAAAGCCGACATCCTCACCAAGCCACTACTTGCCACAAGATACGCCACATTAACACGCCTTTGCCAAACTGTTCCACCACCATGACCGACATTCCAAAGCTCGAGATGCCAGTCGGAGCGCCGGGTGCTGCCACTGCCACTGCCTCGACAAGATCTCATGTGTTCCGACCGTCATCAATAATATGAGATCTTGTTGAGATCTTGTTGAGGTATCGAGGCATGGCGGTCGTAGCATAATAATATTGCCCATAATATTGTTATGCTCCGACCGGCCATGATAATCATAATAATAATAGCATAATAATATTATGCTCGAATAAGACCGGCCATCCTTCGATCTTAGAAAGCCAGTGCCTCCACACGTATCCACGTGTCCAAAGGGGAGAAGTAGTACTGTATGTTGCAGAGTTGCAGAGTTGCAGAGTCATACAGTAATAGGACTACTACTGTATTAATAATAAATCCACACCCTGTTATCGCTCTCCCCTTTGAAATCAGCTCCATTCGCATCCTTCGCAGCTCCATTCGCATCCTTCGCAGCTCCAATTCGGTACTCCGAAGATCAAACATTATCCAGACCGTTATCGTCGCTCACTCAGCCATCATCACCACCCTCGAAAGATCGAACACCATGGCTGAATCTCGCCCTTGCCACCCTCTTCCTTCGCCGCTTCCGCCACGCGCGTAATACCCTCTCCATTTTTCTGAACCTCCTTCCTAGGCACGCTCCGCCTAAAACAAAAGAAAGAATTCAACTTTGCTGGATTTTTGATTGGTACAATCCGATCAACTTCAACAACTTCAACGCTTGAATCAGTCCATAATTGGGCTTATTACGTCTCATGCGGTCACTAAGTCGACACATTCTCTAACTCTAGAACTTGTAATGAGGAAGAGCTGACTATATATACATATGAACAAGGGTGAGGCTCCGCCACCGGAGAGCTCGAATTTCGGGTAGCGTACGTTCTTTCTGGTTTTCTACAAGACCAAGCCACCGCAGGAACCGTCTATTCGAAACATCATGTCCATTCTCTCTTCTGCACTTGTAGTTTGCAAGAATTTGAGGATGACCAATCTAAGCATGATTGTGTACGTATTCCGTACGACAGTGTCAGCTTTCTACCTGTAGCCAAGATAATTTGCAAAACGGTCGATCTAAATGGTCAGATCGTAACAACATGGAACGACTGATTCAACTCATTGGTGATGAATATGCTGGATTTATTACCGTTATATATGCGTATCTAGTCTGTTCATAATTCTGACAACGTCTAAAAGTACACGCAGTACACGATGCCAAAGCTTAATGTTTCATAACGTCCATTACCTGTGATGGCGCTGGGTAGTCGGCTACGAAGTCTACTACATCTATAAAAATACTGACAGTTCTGTGGCAAGAGTATCAACATATTCAATACCATTAACAGATGCATTTAGTAAATCGTTGCTCCACAACGTCCATAACCGCATTTGTACTTACCTCTGCAGGAGTGAGTGAATGAGTTCGTGTTCCTGCCAAACCTCTTCGTTCCCTCAGTGGTAGACTGAGTGGGATCATGTACAATTCACCAACTGAATGTCGAGGAAAGAGTGCTTATCTGGCTGTAAAATCCTCACCATAAAGTAAAATTCTGTAATCATCAGGGTATTACTCCATATGTATCACATTTGACCAACCCATGATCAGTTTGACTCTCTTAGGGTGTGTAGTCACATTTGTCATATTGTGAATTAATTAGATGAAACACACCAAAAATTTTTAAAATTCCTACAAAACGTAATACGTTTGGCAAGATACAGCGTTAGAAGATGATGTGATTGAACTGACCTTGAACCACACAGTTAGTCATGAGAATCGGCAGATGGCCCTTTCGAGAACCTATTGAAAATAACATCAATAGCATTTGTCGTTGAACTAGATTGTTCAGTTGTAGTCATGATTGTTACAACATCACCTTAATAAATTGGAGGAGGTCTAGTTGCTTCTAAATAGGGATGGGGTTACTTTTTAAAGTAGGCCCCTTGTTTCCTGTTCCTGGGACATTAAAATGTCCCAGGAACAGGGAACAATATCTGCTTCTTCATTTACCTTCTTGATTGTTTTTGATGTCCTTACTGAACTCAAATGTCTAGAACCACCACCCGAACTAACTGCGTTTTGACGACTAGATTTGTCGTCATGATTTTCATCTATAAGAACTATGTAACAACATAAAATCGAAAGCTGTTATCATACAACTTCTGACAGCAACATCAGACAACTGTAGATTTTTGGGCGATGCGTTTCGTTAGTGAATTGACTGCAGACTGTATAATTTTTCTCCTGCTCCTTGTACCAGTGCCAGAAACTTTTAATGAGGCATGTTGAAATACTGAATTTGTCGTACCAAAATTCAGAACCAGAACAATCATTATCAACGTATTGTTGAACATGTGAACAATTGCTGCATTTTGTACAAAAAGAACGTTTGGATTACAATTGTTTCGATCGGATCCATGTGAAAGGCATTGATCTTTTGATAATTACTGTCTGCGACGTGGACATGTTTGGCGGGACAAAGGGATCAAAATTGAAAACCCAAAAAGTCCCAAGGAAAGTCTAGAGTTTTGTGTGACATTGGCTTCTCTGCAAAACCTTAGACAGTTCATACACACTATCTTTTGCTTTTTGATTTTACTCCGGTCCCCGAAATCGCAATACATATGACTCATCTACCACTGCAATTTGCCGAAAACATCCGCGTTACCTCCATCTCACTCCCGCACTAACTTATTAAAATTTCTCCCTCCAAAAACAATTATTTTTATGCTTTGCGTGCAACTCTTGCTGTATGATGTCATCTTCAACGATCCTAACCGACTTTGCATCATCATCACGACCTCCAAAGCCTGCATCCCCATGGATCAAAATTCTAACAGCTTCTTCTTCAAGCCAGGCACTACAACTAGCATCGAATTTTCATCCTGATGATTTATCAACAATACCATTCCCATGTCCCGTACATGAACTTTCAAAACAAGCAAGTGATAATGCGTATGCTGTTCGTCGCGGTCTTGGTCTCAGTATTCCTGGAATGACTATCACTGGTTGGGAGCTATGGACTGAAGAAGAAGAAGAAGAAGAAGAAGATGATGATGATGATACTGAATCGACACTATTAACTGTAATCCCTACTTTATTAACATCCAGTTCTACTACTTCTGCAAAGCGACAACAGCAGCAACCAATCATTGAGAAAAATAACAATACAAAAGAGGAACAAAGTCAAATACACTCACCACCAAGTAATGAAGATATGATACAAGCAAAAATCGTACAAACATGGGCACATACCAGTCCTCATTTATCACCACCGACGTCATCATTAACTTATGTTTGTAACAGTTTATTCTTTCCTTTTTTACTTGAATCAATTCTTCTCCCACCTTCTGTTTCCTCATCAAAGAAATCAACGACGCCGTCAATACTTCCTTCACCTCCTGTACTGGCCGCTTTATTAAAAGCACTTTCCGATCATGTACCTCCTTCGCAATCTGCTTCATCTGTACTTTCTCATATAATATTTCCTTATTTATGTACTTTGAAAACACCCTCATCAAGAGATATGCTTGTAGCCATTATTCATTACACTTCTCGTCACTGGCGACCTACAACCTCACTTATTTATTATCCGTTTGCTTCTTCGTCATCGTCATCTTCTTCTACTACTGCTTTGGTTTTGAACACACCTGTTGCTGAAGTTTTGTCCCGTGTTGCTACACAGTCATTACCTGCCCATGCTGCAAGGGACGTACTTTCTGCATTTTGTGCTGCTGACGCTATATTATGGACCGATTCTACCCTTCAATTAATCGACACACTCTTCACTCGTTCGATGAGTAATAATAACAACATAGCTACGACTACGAACACAGCAGAACCAAGTAATAATAATAGTGAAATTGAGAAAGATCCAAGAGACACATTATCAAAATTAGTAACAGCGTTAAGTAAAAACGTAATAAATTTAGAAAAAAGTATAAGATTCGGGAAACTTGTTTTCAAAATAGTAAAAGAAATACCACAAATACAAACGCATGCACCTTACAAAACATCCATGCAAGATATATGTACACGTAGTAAAGTGTTTCTTTCTAAACGTGCTTTAACACTTTTGAACAAATAATCGTAACTTTTTTTTATTTAGTTAATGATGAACGTAATATAGATTTTGCATGTTGGAGAGCATCATCTAATTTAGAAATATCCCTTCCACCAGCTTGCGCAAAATTTGGTCTTCCACCACCGCCGCCGCCACACATTTTAGCAATTTCACCAACTAATTTACCAGCTTTGATATCAGATTCTTTAAGAACTTTTTTACCTACATAACTAGCAAAAGAAATCTTACCTTCAGTCTCATTCTTTGAAGCCAATAATACAACCCCATATTCACCTATAAATTCACCAACTTTTTCAGTAGCGACTTTTAAACTATCTCCACTCATTCCTTCTTTACTATCATTATCATCATTACCAATTTCAGCAACTACAAATACCCAATCATCTTTAATAAATTCTTTATTTTCTTTAGCAGTATCTAAAGCTTTTGAAATAGCAACAGATCCTTTTACACGTTCTAATTCCTTATTAACATTTCTTAATTCTTCTTGTAATGCATTTACTCTGTTTACAATTTCTTCAGGTTTACTTTTTAAAGTATTACTCAATTCTTTGACTGTTTTATCACGTTGGTTTAAGTATGGCATAATAGCTAATCCACAAATTGCTTCAATTCTTCTAATACCAGCACTAGGACCAGATTCATTAATAATTTTAAATAATCCAATATCTTTAGTATTTTTAACATGTGTACCACCACAAAGTTCCATAGATACGCCAGGTATATCAATAACTCTTACATTATTCGTATCATATTTTTCACCAAACATAGCAACCGCACCTTTTTCTTTAGCTTCACCAAGACCCATATATGAAGTATTTGCATTATATTCATTTGAAATCCATTCATTAATAGTTGATTCTATTTTTTCTAATTCTTTATTATTTATTGATTGATTGTAATTAAAGTCAAATCTTAATCGATTTGAATCTACTAATGATCCTGCTTGTGTTATACTATCACCATTTTCCAATACTTTTTTTAATGCAGATTGTAATAAATGTGTTGCTGTATGATGTGCTTCTATTTGAGATCTTATCGTTTTATTTATGCTCGCTAAAACAGTATCATTTATATGAATTTCTCCTTTTAAAACATTACATATATGTATGTATGTATCTATTGATGAAGATGATGTGATTTTACGTGTATCTTTAACTCGTAATTTTCCATTAGGTGATTCAATGATTCCTATATCTCCTATTTGACCACCACCTTCTGCATAAAATGGTGATTTGTCTAATATCACAATAACATCGTTATCACCCTCATTAACAATATCGGTTTGATAACCATTACTGACAAGTCCAAGTATACTTGCATTTGTTATAAAGTTTTCTTCGTAACCTTTAAATAAAGTATTGCCTGCTTGTTCAACAACTTCATTTATAACATTAGAAGAATCATTACTTTTACAAACTTCAGCAAATGAAACATTGTCTCTAGCAGACCTTGCACGATCTCGTTGTTCATTCATACATTTTTCAAAACCAATTACATCAACAGTAAAACCCATTTCATTGCCTATTTCTTGAGTAAGTTCTAAAGGAAATCCAAAAGTGTCATATAATTCAAACGCGATTTCACCTTTAATAAATTTTTCATTATTATCTTCTAATATTTGTTCTAATCTTTCTTCGCCAATGACAAGAGTTTGTAAAAATCTTATTTCTTCTTTTTTAACAACATCTATAATATCGTCTAATGTTTCGTTAATATTATTAAATCCACCTTCCATTGCTAACTTACCAACACATGGTAAAACTTTATAAGAAAAATGACCATCAATACCTAATAATCTACCATGTCTTACAATTCTTCGTATTAATCTACGTACAATGTAGCCCCTACTGACATTGCTAGGTCGCACACCATCACCGACTAAATGAGCAACAGCACGTAAGTGATCACCTATAACTTTAAGTGATAATTTCATTTTATCATTTGCATCTTCATATTTTCCACTTTTAATCAAAGGTGATAATTGTGCAACATTATTCATAATAGGCATAATTAAATCAGTCTCATAATTTGTAGGCACTTGTTGTAAAACTTGTGCCATTCTTTCTAATCCCATACCAGTATCAATATTTTGATTTTTCAAAGATATTAAACTACCATCCTCATTTCGTGAATATTGCATAAAGACCAAATTATAAAGTTCTATAAATCTGTCATCTTCTAAATTAATTTCGTCTTTACATAATGGCATGAAATCAAAATAAATTTCACTACATGGACCACAAGGCCCAGTTGAACCACTTACCCAAAAATTATCATCTTCCCCTAATTTTTGAATTCTATGTTCAGGCATACCTATAACATCAGTCCATATTTTATAAGATTCATCATCATCTTTATACACGCTTATAGCTAATCGTTTTGAAGGTATTTGATAAATTTCAGTTAATAATTGCCATGCATATTGAATAGCTTGCTTTTTAAAATAATTACCAAATGAAAAATTACCTAACATTTCAAAAAATGTATGATGTCTTTTAGTTATACCAACATTTTCTATGTCATTTGTACGAACACATTTTTGTGATGTTGTTATACGTGGATTTTCAGGTATGGGTTGTACACCTAAAAATATCCGTTTAAATGGTACCATTCCCGCTATATTCAATAAAATTGTCGGATCTGATGGTATTAAACTTGCACTTGGTAAACGTGCATGTGATTTTGATTCATAAAATGAAAGAAATGCTTCACGTATTTCATTAGATGTCATTTTGTTACCAAATGATATTTCTTTTTCTGTTGTTGATGGTAGTGGTGCTGATGTCGATGATGAGCATGCTGAAGGAATTTTAGAAAATTGTTGCTGTTGCTTGTGAGATGTAGGGATGAGGAAAATGCGTGGTGGTTTACATAGTAAACGACGTAGAGATGTGGAAGAAGAAGAAGAAGAAGAAGAAGAAAGAGGTGATGATGTGATGAATGTTGGAAACATTGTGGATGTTGTGGTCGCCGTTGTTGGTAAATTTTTAGATAACTGATTCATAGACAATCGGCCACTGCATCTATAAATCAAATGCATGTCGTGACTTATATTGAAGTTAAAAGATTTAAGAGATCAAAAACTTGAATCTTTGATCTTTGATCCTATTTGGAACGTGTACTCTGTATCTGTCCCGGTCGGAACCTGAACAGAAATCAGATTGTGGTGGCAAAAGCCTACACGTGTTAATTTGAATCATACAGCACAACAAATCAAGCGGCATCAAACAAACGCACAAAACTTCCACACGTGTACTAAACCAATAATTAAATAATTTTTAAATTATTTAATTATTTTAAAAAATTATTATTATTATTATTATTTCAAAAATTTTGAATTATGTTTTTAAATTATTTAAAAATATTTAAAAGCATATTATTCAAAAAATTATTTTAATTATTAAAATAATCAAAATAATTTTTTAAAATAATATGCTTTTTTAAATTAAAAAAATAAGTTACCATAATTTTAAAATTTTAAAACATTATAGATTTTTGATCATCTTTCAGTCACTTTCCTTCCAACTGTTCCAACAACGTCAAAATTTGTCTTCACCTTGCACATACTGGTCGGCTTCATCAGTCAGCAATCCGATCTTCATTATTTCCCACACCGTCAGTCTTGTTTTAACACCATTTCATCTCTTTCTATTGTCTGTCGCTGTTACCAGCGTTGTCAATGGCCATCATCATCAATAGTCATTCGACAACAAAATGTCAACACCAACATCTCAATTACCAGATGAACGACAACAACTTCCTATCCCCTCAACATCATCAACATCATCAACATCAATTCCATCAACACAACAACAACAGCAGCAACAATTAGGTCGTCAAATTTTGTTTTACAGTACAGCCACCATAGTTGTATTTACAATACTTGTAGGATTATGGTCAATTAGAACAACATCATCAACTCAACAATCATCAATAAGGTGTCCAGATTGTAATTGTGGTGTTGAAGGAGGTGCGCCACCTGTATCAAGTGAAGGAGCTGAAACACTTTTAGGAATAGGATTATCAATATTTACTATACAATTAGTACTTTGTGTATTTGCAACATATATACTTGTACAAACTCGTTTTTTATTCTTACCATCATGTATAGCATATGTTTTATTAGGTGTGTTAGTCGGTTCGATTGCCAGATTAACAGGAAGTGCAGAAACTTTAGGATTATCTTTACCGAATCAAGAACAATTTTTTACATTCATTTTACCACCTATTATTTTAGAAGCTGGTTATTCTTTAAATAAGAAAGATTTCTTCGCTGAAGCTTTAGGTATTTTTGTTCTTGCTGTACCAGGTACTTTTATTTCAGCTGTTGTTTTTGGTGCTGGTATTTATGTCACTGGTTTAATTGGAATAAGTTTTTATTTTTCTTTTTGGGAAGCTATGACTTTTGGATCTGTTTTATCAGCAGTTGATCCAGTTGCTACCATTGCCATATTTTCAGCCTTAAAAGTTAATAAAACTTTGCATTTTTTAGTATTTGGTGAATCTGTTTTAAATGATGCAGTTGCTATAGTATTATATAGAACATTTTCAAGATTAATTGGTTATTCAGTAACTACATGGTATGGACCTTTATTTCGATTTATTTATATATTTATAGGATCACCTATAGTAGGATTTTTATTAGCAGGTATAACAGCAATATTATTAAAACATACATCATTATATAGAAATCCGTCATTAGAATTTTCATTCTATTTGCTAATGGCATATTTACCATATCCATTTTGTGATGCTTTAAATATGAGTGGTATATTAGGTATATTATCATCAAGTGTGTTATTAGCACATTATGCACATTATAATTTATCAAAAATTACGCAGGTTTCTTCACAACAATCATTTCGTACTTTATCATTCTTAGCGGAAACGTTTGTATTTATTTATTTAGGTACTGCTTTGACTACATTTAATCATAGTTGGCATATAATGACTATAGTATGTGGTATTATATTTACTTTAATATCAAGAGCTGCGAACATTTATCCATTAACTGGATTATTAAATAAATGGAGATCCACTAAAATATCAAATAAGACCAAGTTAATTATGTGGTTCAGTGGTAGTTTAAGAGGAGCTATTGCATGGGCTCTAAGTTTAAGTTTACCTTCTAGGAATGGATCTGATGATACTAGACGTGTTGTTATTTCTTCTACTTTGGCAATTGTTCTTTTTACTGTTATCGTATTAGGTGGTGGTATGTTACCTTTATTAAGACTGGTACGTGTTGAAGATGAAAACGATTCTGCTATGAATGGCAATGATGAGGATGATGATGATGATGATGAAGATGAAGAAGATGAAGAAGACGGAACTAGAAGTTTAAATAACAATGATGTCAGTGATCATTTGGTTACAGCTGAAGTTGGAACTGCATTTTTAGCAATGCAATTACATAGATTTGATGAGAAATGGTTGAAACCATTATTATTAGATAGCTCAACAAGAGGAATGGTAGCGACAAATCGAACATTACAAACTTTAGCATTTTCAGATATTGATAGATTAACACCTCATGAATTAGGATCGATGATTGATTCATCAGCTGCTATAGATGCACCCGCACTATCAACAAGAATGAATCAACCACAACAACCACAACAAAAGGAACAAGCGTTTGTACAAACTGAAGATTTAAATAATGATGATAAGAAATGACAATAATAATAATAAATTACTTGGATATATGTTCAAGTTTATCAGCAAAATCTTGTTGTTTTTGTTTAAATTTTGTGTTTGATTGTTTAGCTTGTTGTGCATTCAATTCACGATGTACTAAATATTCATCAGCTAAACATTTGTCGAGTGATGCTTTAGCTTTATTACAAGCGCCTAAGAAACGAAGAAATTTATTAGATTTATGACAATCTTCAAGTTGTTTTATAACTACTTGACACTTTACATTTGAAATCAGTCAGTTTTTG